>CM019158.1:7087498-7110105 GCA_009733165.1 Naja naja | reverse complement strand
AGAACAGAATAGAATAGAGAATAGAACAGGGAATAGAATAGAATAGAATAGAATAGAATAGAATAGAATAGAAATTGGAATGGAATAGAATAGAATAGAATAGAATTCAGAATAGAATAGAGTAGAATAGAATAGAGAATAGAACGGAATAGAATAGAATAGAATAGAGAATACAACAGGGAACAGAATAGAATAGAATAGGAGAAGAGGAGAGAGGAGAAGAGAGAGAAGAGAAGAGAAGAGAGTTGGAAGGAACCTTGGAGGTCTTCTAGTCCAACCCCCTGCCCAGGCAGGATACCCTACACCACTTCAGACAAAAGGTTATTCAATGTCTTTTTAAAAACTTCCAGCATTTGGAGCATTTACAACCTCTGGAGGCAAGTTGTTCCACTGATTAAATTGTTCTCACTGTCAGGAAATCTCTCCTTAGTTTTACCTTCTAAGCTTTTCTCCTTGATTAGTTTCCACAAAGTTCACTTAACACAAGACTCGCTTAGCAACAGACATTTCAACCCCTGCAAGTGGAATCCCCTGGATGTAAATTTATGCAAAACAGCCGCCTAACTGCCATTCTGCTTTCCCCGGAATGTTCCCGCCTCCTTTCCCTGATTGGCTCTCACGGCTGCGCCAGCATTTTTTCATTCGAAAGAAAAGACAGCTGTGGTTTTTCTCCTTTTACTCCAAGACATCCCACCCAAAAAAACAGTAAGCTGGCTTTTTAAAAACAGTATTTTAGCCTTAAAATCTAAAATTTGGAGGCTGCCTTCCCCTAAATGGACTGGCAGAGGAGCGGTGGAGGGTCAGGGAGGGTGCCAACAAATCTGGGGAATTTATTCAAACAATTAGGAATTGAACACGTAGTTCTCAGACCGACATTAAAAAGAAAAGGTGCTTAGGTTTGTCCCCTTACCTCTGAGAAAAGCCATCCATCGTTAGTGACGGGCTCTATGGAGCCTCCCTGATCCGCAGCCGTCTACCTTGGAATAGGAGACATCAGGGAGAAGAGTTTGGGGTGGTTCTGTGGCTGGATTCAGGGGGGAGAATCGTTTGTAAATATGGTGGAAGAATGAACAAAGGAAAATACTTTTTTCCTTCTTTTTTTTTTTTGCTTGATCTCCCTGGAAGGATGGAGGACAAAGAGGAATCAGAACCCACAATCCAAAATGATGTGAGTTTGGAGGGCTGCTGAGGTTGGGGTTTATCTTGCTCTGTGGTTGTTTCAAGGCAAGGCAGGGCAGAGAAATTATAAATAATTTCTGAAGAGGGTCTGCTCTCAACTGTATTTTTAAAGAAAAATTGCAGCGCCTAGACAATCTTTGGAATCTCCTAAATCTCAGCTGGTTTGGTTTGTGGATGAGACACCACCAGGAGATGCCAAGCTAACTTGGGAAAATAATTAGCTTTCTCCTAACAGTGAAGCACATGCAGAAGGTCCGCCTTCTTCCCATCCAAGCCAGAAATTGGAAGGGTGAAAGGAGAGGGGAGGTCTAAGATGTGTTATGGGTCTTGTATTGGTTTTGTCCTTTCCACTGAAGGAATTTGTTGTTTTTTCCTCCTCCTGCACCTTTTCCTAGAAACTGACCCGCCCACTCATTCTCTCAGTAGTGGGGTCCAATTTGGGGTTTTTCCAGTATGGATACATGTTCTTTCTTGTCACCAATCCCGTTGTGGTAAGTGAGCCCTGCTGGGTGTCGCTGGGTGGTCCTGGGTTGGGGCTTGGCAGTGATTCACACAACCCGCTGCCATGCTCTGCATGGGCCCAGATGGCCCATCCCATCTGGTTTTCAGATGGTATTGTCTGCCTCCTCTGCCCTCCCCTGCCCTCCCCTTTTCCTCTTGTCTTCACTCTTACCTCCTCCTCTCCCCTTCTCCCCTCCCAGCTGGCCAGCCTACCTCGCAGGCTTGTTAGGTGAGATGGAAGGAGACAGCTGGGAGGGAAGTGCGGCACAGTTGCGTGTGGTTCATACAGCTTTCCATTTTTGTTTTTGTTTTTAAGAGAAAGATGCCGTTGGTGACTCTGCAAGGGATCAATACACAATCCTCCCATTTCCAGTTATTAATATTAATCGCCATCATTTTCATCCTGCTCGGAGGCCTTTTTGGGGTGTATCTTTGGAGCTGTCTGGCAGACAGATATGGCAGGTACAGTAGGCACGTGTTAAACAAAATTTCTGGGCTGTGAATATATAATAAAGTGCCAAAATTTTGGCTGTTTCTGTTGACATTGATGTCCCCCCACTGTCATGTAAAGTGAAACCCTTTCCTGCGTACCCACTTAGCTCCTAACCCCCAGATAACAGAATTTGATCCACTGAAAAGAGAACCAAAGTTTAAATTAACCAAGATTAACAGGGGCTGTGTTTAAATAAATATTTAATAAATGACAGAATAACAAGAGTTGGACCCCGTACCTGAGCAGACAAATAATTGTCCAGCTTGGTGCATTCATAACTTCTGGAAGCAAGCTATTCTACTATTTAATTGTTCTCAATTAAATCTTAGAAAATCAATCTTAATCAATCTTAGAAAATTTCTCCTTAGTTCTAAGTTGCTTCTCTCCTTGATTAGTTTCCACCCATTGCTTCTTGTCCTGCCCTCAGGGGCTTTGTAGAATAGCTTGACCTCCCCCCTCTTCTTTGGGGCAGCCCCTCAAATATTGGAAGACTGCTATCATGTCACCCCTCGTCCTTCTTTTCACTAGACTAAACAAACCCAAAAGCCCCTGAGGTTTTGTGTAAGAGTATAAGTTCGAATCGTCCTTCTATCACCAACTGTATATATTTTGAAAAGTTAATTGACTCAGAAAATCATTGGCTTGGGCCTTCTAGCATCAGCGATAAGAACAGACCCCAGTTTTAATCTTCTCTGCCCCGTCTCTCTAATTCCCCTAATGCCAACATCTGGATGGTTACAGCACACATGTTAGAGTTTCCCCGTGAAGGTGCATTTTAGCATTTTGCATAACCTCTTGTAATTCCAGGAATCAACCGTTCCCTTAAAAAAAGAAAATAATAAAAATAAAAAAGGAAATTCTTGCGTTTTCCTGCTTCCTGTATATATGTCTTTCTTTCTCTTTGCAGAAAATCCGCCCTCCTAATTAGTAACGTAGTTAGCATTTTTTCGGCTACCATCCTGTGTTTAGATAAAATAGTCCGGCGCCTTGAATTCAGTCTCTTTACTCGCTTTTTTGTAGGAATAGGGTCAGGTGAGTCCGTGAGTACTTTATTTTAAGCACCCAAATAAAAGAGCTGAACTCTGTCTTTGCATTAAATGTCCCTTCATTTAGAAGTTTAGGATTGGGAAAGTAAAGAGTAGGATTGGGGAGGGAACAGCCGGGATGACAGGGTTACAGGAATCAAAGCTGTCAATCTGGACAGAGCCATGAGAATAGATTGTGAAACTCCACCAAAGAGGCGCTAACCCTCAGAGTTCTTCCCAAAACATGTAGTCCAAATATCATTGGACACTGATGGACTGGTGAAGCAGGGTGGGCCAGGGAAGAGGGAAAATCGCAGGCTTTCTGCAGGAATATTAAGATCCAGCTTTGCTTATCCTGTAACTGCTTGAGTTTAGTAAAAGTAATCCTGTTGCTTCATAATTGGAGTTGAGGGTGTTTCTTTCTAAATGCTCAAGACGGGAGAAGCCTGACAGTGGGTTTCTTGGAGCCTAGGAATCAGGATGGTCGTTTGCAAATATTCTGAGCGTAGAATATGCAGTTATTACTTCCGTTAGTAAGTGAATTCCCCAGGACAGAATCTCCCTAATGAATGCAGCAATAATGTAGATGTAGAAGGAAATGTACAGATAGCCCTTGACTTACGACAGTTTGTTTAGCGACCATCCAAAGTTACGATGACATTGTAAAAAAAATGACATGTGACCATTTTCACATTTATGACAGTGGCAACATCCCCACAGTCATGAGGTCAAAATTTGGATGCTGGGCAACTGATTCATATTTATGAAGGTTGCAGTGTCCCAAGGTCACAGGATCCCCGCTTACGACCTTATGGCCAGCAAAATAAACAGGGAAGCCGCATTCACACAACCACCCTGTGACTAACTTAACAGCTGCAGCTATTCACTTAATAACTGTGGCAAGAACGGTCGTAAAATAGGGCAAAACTCACTGAAGAAATGTTTTCCTCCTAAACTCTGCCCTCACTAGAATGCAAGCTGTGTTTGTAATGCAAGGTTTAATTCATTCCACAGGTACATTTACTTACTCTGTCCCTCTCTACATCCTTGAAGTCTCTCCCTTGAATTTAAGGGGAGCCTTGGTGACGTCTTCAGTACTTTTCTTCAGCTGGGGACACCTTCTTGTCCAAATCTTAATCAGTCCCCAAATCTGGGGAAACGAAGAAAGTAAGTATTTTCACCTCCATCCTTGCTGCAAACTTTAGTGCATGCTAAGCCAGGGTGGGTGTCTTTCCGTTGTCAAAAATCCCAGGGCAGGGAGGGATCAAAGCAAGAGAAGAGGAAGTAGAAAAGAGAAAGGTTACTTCTAAAACTTGGATCGCAGTCAGCAACTTCCTAACATTCTCCCTCCCTCCCTCCCTCCCTCCCTCCCTCTCTCTCTCTCTCTCTCTCTCTTCCACAGATTTTTCATTATTAGTGGGCATTATAGGCATATTTGCTATAATTAGCAGTATATTGTTGCTGCTTTCTCTGGAGAGTCCGAGGTTTCTGTACTTGCAGAAGAACAACGAAGAGAAAGCGAGACAAGGTAGAGGCACACGAGTCTGGCATTACGGCCTTATGAGCCCCTCGTCGGGGCCAAAGGGAGGATCAGACCTACAGCCCAGCTTCTGCCCGTGAGATCTGCAGGGCTTGGTGGCTCCTTCCAAATGTAGTCCCTTTGCCAATCGTGGCCCTGTAAGGGGACCACATTTTGGATGGTTGTTTAGGAAGTCCCTTTGGTCTGTCACATGCTTTGGCAGGGACAGAAAGGGTGGGGTTTCTCTGGGGGGGGGGCCAGGAAGCCGTGGCCAGATATTCTTAACAAGAGGGGAGATGTCAACCCTTTAGCCTCAGTTTTGTTCCCCACACTCCTTGCTCTGAAGAAGTCGGAAGCCATCATCCCGAAGGTTGCTTCCCGTGGGAGTTCTTCTCTTGGTGAAATGGAATGAGGGTTTCTTGGAGTATGGCTCCAATTTCCAACAGCTCTGAGTTTTGAGAAGACAAGGAAGAAGAGGGGAAGAGAAGAAGAGACTATGGGTTACAGGCTTTGGTCCCACCACCTGGGAGCCCTGGACCATCCGAGCCCTCCATAACCCCAGAGTTAAGACCAGTTGCACAGAGGGCTTGGAAACCCACCACGATACAGCTCTGCACATCTTCTTGTCTTCCCCCCCCCTCTTCCTCCTCCTTTAGTCTTGAAGGAGCTGAGAGGGGAAGAAGACGTAGAGGAAGAGATGGAAGAACTTCGTCAGGAACACCTTGCTGAAAGCAGCCAGAACAACATGACAGTGTGGAAACTTCTTTGCTTCCGCAGCCTCCGGTGGCATGTCATCACCGTCGTGGTCTTGGTCTCTGGAAGTCAATTTGTGGAAATAAACTCGGTTAGTGACTCCCATGAGCAATCTCTCATAGGGTTTGCTTTTGCACAGTTCAAATTTGGAGTCTCTGTCCTTCCCCAAAGTGCCGAACGCTGGCTTGTAGCCAGGAACAGCATTTCTGAATCCACATCCAGACTCTTCCTGGGTTCCAGGGTAGCAGAGGCAGCTGTTACATTTTACAAAAGGGCAAAGTGTGATGGAATGTGGTCTGGCTTCCCAGGAGGGAGGAGCTGCATTCCAGAGAAGCAAGAGACAACGCAGTTGAGATAGTTAGTGTGAGAGAAATAAGGTGAGGATGGTTCTTCCTTAATAGTTCCCAGAGTCTAAGCTTTATGATGCTTTAGTTTGGCAAGATTCTGTCTGCAGGAGATGAATCTACATAGAAGAGTTGCAACAGGGGCTTTAAGAGCCTGACCCAAATCCTAAGTGTGCCTCTATCTACACATCTTTTGTCTTTGATTGCAGGTTTTAATTTTCGCCGAGCGGAGCTTTAGAATTTTAGGACTGTCCGCCAGAGCTGTGAATCTCATTCCATTAGTAGGATGCTTCGTCATCCAGCTGATGCTTCTGACAAACGTAAGCCACCTTGAATCCCCACTTGATCACTAGCTTGTTTGCATTATCTGCTACCTCCATCACCCCACCAACTTAGGGTGGTGTACCCCAAGCAATAGAACCAGCAGGGAGCAGTTCAAATTAGCGAAAACACGATAGCAAAAGCAAAGACCGGAATCATTTTAGCCTTGATGAAGAATTGTGGGCTCCTTTTTGATGACCCATTGGTTTGTGTTCTTGGCTGTCCTGAACGGTCAATCCTCTTGTGCTTTTCTTTTTTCTAGATCTGCACCGTCGACTCCTTGGGGCGGAGATTTCTCCTTATGAGTGGCTTCTTAATGTGTAGCCTTTCAAATATTGCCCTAGTCTTCACTTTTAAGGTAGGTTACCCTCTTGCTCTCTGCACCGGGGCAATTTGAGTGTCCCTCCCCGTTAACATCCCTGTGTTTTTTTTTCACACATACAAATCTTCCCAGCCAGTTAAAATTGATCTGATGAATTTCCATCGATTTCATTCAGTTGGTCAATTTCACCAATCTGTCAGTTTCATCCAGTTGCTCAGTTGCACCAATCTGTCAGTTTCCTCCAGTTGCTCAGTTGCACCAATTTTTCAATTTCACCCAGTTGGTCAGTTGCACCAGTCCATCAATTTCACCAATCCCTCAATTTCATCCAGTTGGTCAATTTCACCGATTCGTCAATTTCATCCAATCACTCCATTTCATAGAGTTCATGCCAGTTTTCTGTAGATGGGGGATCCTAAACCCTGTGGAAGATAGGAAGTTGGTGGAAGATGTGGAGTCAGGCAGGCCGGAAGGAATACTACTGCTTTGATGATCACCCCAGAAGTGCTTCCTTCTTCCCCACAGATCGACACCCCTGCAGCGGCCTTCATCAGCGTTATTTTGATTACCATTTTCTTTATGGGCCACATAACAGGACCAGGTTTGTGATCGGATGGGATACGGAACCTTCTCAGTGGGAGAAAAGACCAAGGGAAGATTGGTAGTGGTGGTGGTTTTTTTTTTAATTACAAGACCTCCCCTCTTCTCTCTGTTCAGCTTCCATTCTTTTCCTAATTATCGGTGAATTATTCCTCCAGTCATCCCGAACATCTGCATATACGCTTGCAGGATTCGTCAGTTGGGGAACCAATTTTGCCTCGACGATACTATTTATTCTGACTAAAGTAAGACAGGGGTCCCAAAACCCCGGGCTGGAGCCCTTTATCAGGCCATGGTTTATTTGCAACCGGGCCGCTCGAGCGGCAAGCTGCTGCACATGCGCCCAAATGCAGCTTAACTTGCATGAGTGGTGGGCTGTTGCGCGTGTGTGTGCATTGGGGCTCAAGTGGAGTTGTGTGCATGTGTGTGTGCTGGCCCACAGCTCACATGGCCATGTTCGCCTCTCCCACCCCCGCCGGGCCGCTAAGCAGCAAAGGTTGGGCACTGCTGACCTAAGGGACCTGTAATCCCTTTGGAAGTTTAAAAAGTAAAGAAAATATATTACAGAAATATTATTTTAAAACTCCATGGTTTTTTTTTTCTAATAAGAAGGTGACCGTACCGCGGAATTCTTTGTGTCTCGTGGGCCTGCTGAGTTTGCTCTCAGTGTTTCTTAATTTTTGTTTCTGTCTCCAGTCCTACCTTGGGCCTTACTTCTTGCTCGTTCACTGGCCTTTTATAGTCCTCACCTATATTTACATTTTCCGAGCAGTCCCGGAAACCTGCGGCAAGACGTTTCTAGAAATCCAGGAGAACTTGGCAGCCTGCACCTCCAAAAACTCTAGAAAAATAATGGCTGAATAGAAATGGGAAATCTCTTCCCTCTGTTTTCAAAATTGATCTGGAATTTAAAAATGAAATAAATCAGAAGCTCTCTGCAAGCTGGATAGATTTATTTGTATTATTTTTAAGTGTACAATGCTACATGGTAGTTTGGCCCTCCCCACAAAAAAAGATCGGGTTGTAAGCTTAACAGAGGTGTGTAAGCAGAGATGTCGGAGGTGTCAGCCCTGCGAGGTAGGCAAAAGCAGAAAACAGAGCAAACAAAAAGTATAGTCACCATGTGCTTTACTGCTCAACTATATTACTGTAACAGGAAACAGGAAAGTCAATTAGAACAAAAGTGTCATGCCCCTGTTGGAATCTGATTCTGACGGAGAGGTGAAGCAGCTGACAGGGAGTGGGAGTGTGGCTCCGATGGCTGTGGAGGAAATTGGGGAAGGGCACAGTCTGGCTGGGCATTCAGAGGAAGACCCAGGCACACACCCCTCTTCATCCTAGGGCAGGCAAGGAGGAACGGAGAAGGGAGCAATATGAGTTGCATGGTTTACAGGGGAGGAAAGGGCCCTGATCCCCTTCATTGTGTGCAGCTGGGAAGACTGTTTAAAAGGGCAAACTGCTCATGGCAAAGTTGCTGGAAGCAAAGCGTGAAGTTATTCTGGTTTGTCAAGTCTTATCTGAGTTCTGGTGTCCTCCCAGGTGTGTGTGTTTTGTTATCTTTTGACGTCTTCAATCCCTTATCCTGCCCTGCCTCGTTAATTGCTGCAGTGTGGTTTGTGTTGGTTTTTATTTATAATTTATCTGTACTTTGAGTTTGGATGGAATTTCTTCCCTTTAGAGACTGTTCTTGGGAGAGTTTTTTTCTCCAGCCGATGATAACTGGACATTGGGGCCAAGTTGGAGGTATTAAAGGGACTTTACCTATTTTTGTGACTTTGTTGCTTTTGTGCCATGCCCCTTTGGGTCATCACAAAAAGAGCATAGAGCAGGGGTGTCAAACTCAAGTCCCAGCGGCCAGATCTGGTCCACAGGGTGCTTAGATCTGGCCCACGGGACCTCCCAAGAGGCAGCGAATTCATTCCAACAATCTTTAAGGCCGCGGGCCCTGAGAATGGAGTTTCACCAGCCTAAATACCTCAGCGCTTCCCAAAACGTCTCGGTGGTGCCGGATTGGGCACACACGGATGGACTGTGGGGAGTTCTGGGGCAAGCAAGTGGTTAGTATTGTATTGATATGTGGGAACTTCAGATTCTGCCTGACTCTACTGCAATCAGCATCTCTTAGTAAAAATAACTTTTCACTCCAATCAAATGGAGTCGATAGTTTTGCCTTCCTAGGAGATGAGACTGGGGCAGGCCTGACAGTTATTTACCCATGAGCATACTGAATAAACAGGCACGGGACGACCCACCGAGACTCCAGGACCTCATTTCAAACCCAGATTATTAGAAATAACCGATTTGCAAATTAGAAAAAATTGCTGCAACATGGCGGCCTGAAGGAAGGACAAAAGCAAAGTTTTGCGGGGAAAACCAACAGCCTTCCTTCTTTAACCCATCTTGGCCCAAAGCAAAACATGTCACCCAAGCACAAGTTTATTGAAGAAGGCGGAAAGGTCCCCAAAACGCAGTTCTCCGTTCAAACTTGTTTCCTGTTTACAAAAAAAAGGCATTTAACCAGGTCAGTGAAATCTACATCCAAGGTTTGCCTTAAGCCCGCTGGATGTTACGTTCCATATGGAAATGTATGCAAATCAGCGCCTAACTGCCAACCGCTTCTCCCGGAATGTTCCCGCCTCTTTTCCCTGATTGGCTCCATCTGCGCCCCCCAGCGTTCGTTCGAAACAAAATTCGGCCGAGCAAATGCGGTTTTGTCTCTTTTTTACGCCATGGGACACAAAATAGCTCAGTGAGTTGATGTTTATATTTCCATCCTTTTTTCCAGCCTTAAATGCCAAATCTGGAGATTGGCATTCTCGAAAAGGGCTGGCAGGCAGGCAGTGGAAGACCAAGAGGATGCCAAACAACTTGGGGAATTTACTTTAAAAAAAAAAAAATCACAAATTAAAGGCGGATCTCTCAAGCCGACGTTTGAAAGAAAAGACAGGGGGAAGTTTTTGTTTATGTCTGACCCCCTTCCCTCTAATTTCCTCTTTGAGAAACGCTGTCCATTGGTGGCAATGGGCTCTATGGATCCTCCCTGATCCGCAGCAGTCTACCTTTGAACAGGGAGGACAGGTTGCTGGGCTCTCTGGCTGGTTTCAGCGGCAGCCACGGCTCTCAAATATGATGGAAGAATGAACAAAGGGACAGATTTTTTTGCTTGTGTGCTTTTTTTTTTTGCTTGATCAGGGCTCCCATCTCCAGAAGGATAGATGTCAAAGAGGAATTGAAACCCAGAATCCGAAATTATGTGAGTTTGGCATATCGGATAAGTTGGGGTGAGACTAAGATGGTGGTTCTCTTGATCAGTTATTGTTTTAGCCTTCAGCCCAAGGCAGGGCAGAGTTCGGGGCTCACCCCAAAATGACACAATTAAAAATTATTTCTAAGGGAGATTTTGTGTTACTCCGGGGATATATTTTTAAAGCAGCAATCTCGGCGTGTCCGTGAAGCCCACAAGTCAAACATGATATAAAACCAGTGGTGGGATACAAAAAATTTTGCTACTGGTTCTGTGGGCATGGCTTGGTGGGTGTGCCAGGAGGAGGTTACTACAAAATCCCCATTCTTTCCCCACCCCACTAACCTGCTTTCCAGCTCCGTTCTCCTGTGCAGGGCAACCAAAGAAGACCCAGCCGATCAGCTGGGACTCAACGGGAGGCAGAGAAGAGATGGGGTTGGCGGGGCCAGTCAGAGGTGGGATTGGCTGGTTCTCCCAACTACTCAAAATTTCCGCTACCGTTTCTCCAGAACTGGTCAGAACCTGCTGAAGACCCACCTCTGCATAAAACCACTTTACCTTTTTCCAAAAGAAGAAACACGGCTTAAACAATTCCAGTAACCATTGTTTGTTTTCTTTCTGTTGAAGCTGACCAGCACATTGATTATTTCGATGATGGTTTCGTATCTCGGACATTTTCAATATGGCTACACTCTCTTGCTGGTGCATCACCCAGCTTCGGTAAGTCTCGCCAAGTGAATCAGGGTTTGTCTGGCATGGGGGCCCGACTGTCTCCCTAGTAACCCTGTTCGAATGTTTTGGGTGAACCCAGGTAGCGTGGCCCCACCCCCGGCTGAGGTTTTGTTATTTTTTTATTAAGCAAAGGGGGGAAAAAAACAAAGTGATAGGAAAATGGGAAAAGAAAAGAGAGAGCATGAAAAAAGGAGGAACAAAAAGCAGGCAGAGGAGGATAGGAAGTATCATAAAATACAAAACACAATCACAGCCTCAATTTTTTACGGCCCCAACTTAAGCACCGTGTCATAAATGTGTGGGTATGTGCATAATGGTTATCTTTTGAGAGCTGAATGGAACAGAAATTCATTTTAATGTATGCTGATTAGTGTATATTTAAAGTGGCAATAAAGTATTCTATTCTATTCTATTCCTCTTCCTATTCCACTCTACTACACTATATTCCTATCCTATCCACCAGCTCTATAGCAAATAAAACTAGTTTAATCAGCAATACCCAACGTTTTCTTTCTTTCTTTCTTTCTTTCTTTCTTTCTTTCTTTCTTTCTTTCTTTCCTTCCTTCCTTCCTTCCTTCCTTCCTTCCTTCTTTCTTCTCTCTCTTTCCTTCCTTCCTTCCTTCCTTCCTTCCTTCCTTCCTTCCTTCCTTCCTTCTTTCTTTTCTTTCTTTCTTTCTTTCTTTCTTTCTTTCTTTCTTTCTTTCTTTCTTTCTTTCTTTCTTTCTTTCTTTTTGCCTTGAGCACAAAGTCCAAGATAGCTTTCCAGCTAGAAACGCAACTGGATGTCTTCTTCTTCTTTTTTATTTTCCTGATGAAAACGGTCAATTTTGCCCTCTCTTCCTTTTTTTTTTCATTCATTCTTCTATTCCGAGCATTGAAGGAGATGGTGTTTTGCGAAGGAGAAAGTGTCTGTCTATTGAAAGGGAAATGTGCTGGGGTGTGCCAAGGCACAAAAGGTGTGATTTCCCACAGGTTCCTGTCCTGTTTGCACACACAACACCCTCTGCACACACGCATGTCATCCACAGGCAACATCTCTGCTTGGCTAACCAGGCCACCTCTGAGCTGTGCTAAATTTGATTTTTTTTCACCGTAGCTGTTCCGCGATGCAGTCAAGAGATTGAGACCGCTGGTTATGTTTTCGGCATTTCTTGTGTACCTTCACATCTTAAATTTGATTTCTGGCTGATCCCAAAAAAATGGGAAATCTCTTCTTTGCTTCCTCACCTCACTCCATTTTCCCATTTTTCTCCCCCAAAGCTCCTTGTTTCCAACTTGACAAGGGAGGAAGTGAAGAGTTTGAAATACTTCTGGTTCATCTTATCGCCCGCGGTCATATTCTTCCCAATAGGAGGGGTGACTGGCATTGTGTTGTTCAAAGTCCTGGTGGACAAATACGGCAGGTAACAGAAGTGGCGAAACGATTCGAGGAGTGGGATGATGCGTACAATTCCTCCATACCATGGAGCGAAGCAAATGTTAACGCCGGGATCTCCTGGTGGTCTCTTTTGCAGACGTTACCCTATACTGTACTCATAAGTCCTCAACTTATGCCCACAATTGAGCCCCAAATTTCTGTTGTTCAGTGAGACAGTTGTTAAGTGAATTTTGCTCCATTTTACAATGTTTCATGCCACAATTGTTTCAGTGCTGCTGTAACTTCGAACTTCCAGTAAACAAACTGTTGTAAGTTGAACACTATCGGCATTTTTCTTTTAAACTAGGTTGCTCATACCTTTTCACCCCACCTTCCTTTTGCAGAAAGTGTCTCTTGCTGTTGAATAACACCTTGGCTTTCTTTGCCTCGGTTTTGCTATGCATATCCAATAGCGTCCATCTCTTCAAATTCACCCTGTTTGCCAATTTCATAATTGGGATATCTTCAGGTGAGTTGATCTCCGAGACGTTTGGGGCTGATCTTCCTCTGGGAATCGGTCTCCGGGGTTGGTTTGTTGATATTTGCCATGACAATTTGGGGTTGCTGAAGAGGCCAGCGGCTTTCTTTGAGATCTGGCTCTGCAGCGGTGTGGCTAATAGTAGATCAAGCAGACCTGTTCTGACCCAGCTCCCTGAACAGACAAACCCTCTGTAGTTTTTTGTAATTCATATTTATATGCTGCCCTTCTCCGGAGACTCAGGCTTATAATTTTGGAGCACAACCCAATGAGCTCAGCAATAGCCTTCATTCTTATCACTAAGCGGCATTTTTACAAAGTCAGCTTATTGCCCCCAACCATCTTGGGTCCTCCATTTACCTACCCCGAGAGGATGGAAGGCTGAGTCAACCTTGAGCCTGGTGGGATTGGAGCCTGCACTAATTGCAGGCAGCTGGAACTTAAGTGCTAGGCGTTTAACAGCCTGCACCACCAAGGCTCTTAAAGTTAAATCAATGATTCCTTTAATTAGGAGTGCCAGCAACCCCGGCAAAAATTCTCTCTCTCCTCTCCCTCCCTCCTCCCTCCCTCCCCCCCCCACCACAGGCTAACAAGTCTGTCCGGCAGGTAGATGGATAGTTGTTTGCCACACCTATTCATCTCTGCCTCCTGCCTTTTATCCCCAGAGCTGGGGGGGAGGGGGTGTTTCAATGGCAACAGTGGCTCTTCTGTCCCAAGGACCAGCCCACAGATTTCCATTGCCCTCCTTTCCTCTGCCTTCTGCACATCCGCGCATCAGGCACTGGACCCAGTTGTTCCTCTTATTCCTCATCAGCCACCTCCAGAACTGGGGGCTGTGGACGCTCCATCTGAGGGCTGATGGACAGCCCAGGCTCCGCCTCTGTCCCTCTCTCTCTGCCAGCTCCAACCCCTATTCCTCCTCAGAGCTCTCAGCTTGTCGCTGATTCTGACTCCTACACCTCCTCTGATTCGGCTGCCGGGGTGGGGCGGGGGCTGTGGCCGACAGGCCACAACAAGACCCCTCATTGCCGTTCAATTTCCTTGTTCGACTTAGGGATCTTTTCCTGCTGTGTTCCCCTGTACCTCTTAGAGGTCTCTCCCACCCCCATAAGAGGATTCATGACTGCAACCTCAGCCTTCTTCTTCAGCCTCGGTGTTTTGTTAGGCCATACGCTAGGACTTCCGCAGGTTTTGGGGAACAAAGAAGGTACGTGTATGGATCGAACCGTCATTGCGACAAATTTTTTGCAGCAGCCACAATCACTCCCTCGAAGCAGCCCGTCAACCCTGGCCCCACCAGCACCCTTCTGCCCAAGCAGCATGTCATAAAAGGAAAGGCAGAGGGGCAGGAAAAGGAAGAAAAAAAATCAGGCATAGATTCTAAAAAGCAGCAGAAGGTAGAATAGGCAGAGCCCGAGGGAGGAATCAAATACGTCATAAGTCACAAGTCCTTGCACACCCACAAAAGATCTAAGTCCAGCCCACCTTGAGTGCCTCTCTTATCGCCTACGCATTTCCCTTGACCGTTAGTTGGTCAGATTCTTATAGACAGCTTAAGCTTGCAATAAACCTGTCTGTATCTCCTGATTTCCCCAGCGCTTGAAGTTGTCCATCCAAAATGCCATTTTTCTCCTTTTTCCTTCACAGGTTTCCCATTCATGGCTATGTTGCTAGGTATCATTGCTACCATTTGTATCTTGCTCCTCATTAACTGTCCGGAAAGTCCTCGGTTTATTTTTATCCAGAAGAAGAACGAAACCAAGGCAAGAGAAGGTAAAGAGTCTCTGCTCATTAGCAAAGGCCTCCGAGCTGGATTGCAAGCGTGAACTCCCAGCTGGATCGCAAAGAGGCTGATGTTCTTTCCCCGTTGTTGTACGATGCAAATTTACTCTTTGTCTCTGTGCCCATGTTAACGGTCTTCCCTCTTTCCAACCAGTTTTAAGAAGCTTGAGGGTCCAAGAGGACGTGGGGAATGAGATCCGGGAACTCCAGGAAGAAGAATTTTACGAAGTCCTGGCCAACGAGAAAAAGATGACGCTCTGGAAATTTTTACATGTTGCGAAATTCCGGTGGCCCATAGTCACCATCGTCACGTTGATGGCCGGAAGTCAACTTTCCGGCATCAATGGGGTAGGGGGGGAAAAAGCAGCTCAAATCCTTACTGGGAAAAAGCCCCCAATCCAAATACAATATGGATCCCAGGGTTTGTTTCACGTAGGAATAATGTCATCTCCTCCCTTTGTCGAGTTCCTTTCTCTTTTAAGGGCAGCGGATAGAACCCCCGAATCTCCTTCTTTCTCTTTTCCCTCCCTCCAAAAGATTGTTTTCCAGCATCTGTCAGGATTCCGGCAGTTGCCCTAATTAAATCATGAGCCTCGAGTCAAAGCTTCAAAAACTTCAAAGGATTTATTAGGAGCGATCATGTCGGCATGGTCTGTATGTAGCCAATTCTTTGTAGCTTTGGTGGCTCAGGCTGTTAAATGCCTGCTCTTAAGATCCAGCTGTCTACAATTACTGTAGGCTCGAACCCCACCAGGCTCAAGGTTGACTCAGCCTTCCATCCTCTCGGGGTAGGTAAATTGAGGACCCAAGATTGTTGGGGGCAATAAGCTGACCTTGTAAAAATGCCACTTAGTAATAAGCAGGCATATACAATGGAAGGAAGGCTATTGCTGAGCACACTGGGTTGTGCTCCAAAATTGTAAGCCCCTGAGTCTTTGGAGAAGGGCGGCATATAAATGTAATTAAAAAAAAAATTCACAGACATGTAATTCACTGACACCCTTGACCCTGGTTTTCCCCCCACCCCTCTGGGTGTATCATAATCCATATCCTCCAATGAAACACGTTCATAGCCAAGAGTCATCAATCATATTCTCCAATGAGGAATTTGCGCAGCTTAGCTATAATCTTTGCAAGATAAGAATGGAATGCACTTTCGGTTTTAAACCGCTGCACTGCTCTTTCAAATATCTCCCCTTCTGTTCATGGCAACTCTAAAATAGGCATAGAAATGTTTCATGAGTTGATAGTGTCATCTTCATCACAACCTCTCGTTTTCATCTGGACACAGATGTTCTTTTACATCGAGAAAGTCTACATGTCGATGGCGTTACCCAGGTCTATCTCAGATATCATTACTTCAGGCATCCATGTCATCATCATCATCACCGTTGTCGTCACGGTAAGTTGCTCACTTTTCCAGCTGACTTCACGGCAAAAAACTTCAGGGCAAAACCTCAGGGTTTCATCCACCTCCCCCTTAAAAATAAACCAAAATATAATCCAAAAGTTTTGGTCTCCGAGCGAATCTAAAGAACAGGAAATAAGGGTGTCGGGGAGCCTCTTAATTTATTACTAAGCAGAGTTGGGTTAGTGTCAAGGTTCCAAGTAACAGACCCAATGCAATCAAAATTCCAAGGCCAAGTTGTTCACTAGAGTCCAAATGTATTAGGCATGTCATATTGGCACATCTGGTGAAAACCCAACTCTGACGATCTAAAGGGACCATGGAGGTTCTCAAGTCTAACCTCTGTTTCCATCCATTGCTTCTTATCTTGCCTTCTGATGCTTTGGAAAATAGTTTGACCCCCCCTTTGTCTTCGTAGGAGCCCCTCAAATATTGGAACACTGCTATCATGTCACTAGACTAGACGTACCCAGTTCCTGCAACCGTTCTTCGTATGTTTTAGCCTCCAGTCCCCTAAACCTCTTGGTTGTTTTTTCCCTGCACTCTTTCTAGAGTTTCAACCTCTTTTTTTTTTATAACACGGTGACCAAAACTGGATGCAGTATTCCAGTTTTGGAATAGCTAAGCCCACAACATAGAAGTGTAGGGTTTTTCTAGTCCAACCCCCTCCCCATGGCGAGGGATCCTGTACCATTCTGGACAAAATCCAAACCTGTCATTTTTCTAGTGGCAGCAGATCCTGAACTTGCTCCCTTGCAAGAAATAAAGAACGGAGAACTCTGGGGGGGGGTTTTTTTTTGGTCTGGCGTGGAGGCCTTGGGGAAAGCTCACCACAGGGTGCTGGGAGCCAGCCCGCCCGCTGAGAGTCTAGGGCTCTGATCCCCGTTGCCTTGCCTTTGAGATCCCCTTCCCACCGTACCTCTGTCCCAGTGGGGGGATTCGAATTTTTTTACCACCGGTTCTGTGGGCGTGGCTTGGTGGGCATGGTGTGACTTGGTGGGCGTGGTGTGGCTTGGTGGGCGTGGCAGGGGAAGGATACTGCAAAATCCCCATTCCCTCCCCACCCCACTAACCTGCTTTCCAGCTCCATTCTCCTGGGCAGGACAACCAAAGGAGACCCAGCTGATCAGCTAGGACTCCATGGGAGGCAGAGAAGAGATGGGGTTGGTGGGGCCAGTCAGAGGCGGGATTGGCCGGTTCTCCCAACTACTCAAAATTTCCACTACCGGTTCTCTGGAACCGGTTAGAACTGGCTGAAGACCCACCTCTGCTGTGTCCCCTCAATTTTCTTCCCCTAGATCAATTTGGTTGAGGAGTGGGGCCGGCGCCTTCCTCTAATCATGGGTTTTATGATCTGTAGCATGACCTGCATTCTTTTAACCTTCACACTGGAATTCCAGGTTTGACAGCTCCCCTGCTTCCTGCAGGGAATTCCCCCCTGATCTTCCTCCTGAGCTCCCCCACCCCACCCCAATCTTATCCTTGCTGGGAGGGCGTGGCCAGTGGGAGCAGCCGAAGCTACCTGGCTCCCCTTTTTGCTTTCTTTCCACAGGAGCAGAACTATATAATAGCTTTCCTAAGCCTGGTTTTAATTATTATCTTTTTAATCGGACATATGCTAGGACCAGGTAGGTGAACAGGCTGAACCACGACAAACTTTTGCTAGAAGCCCCAGTCAGCCATGGGATCTGCAAAACCAGGAAATGAACAAGGCTTGGTCTACAAGGGGCAGACACATCAAGCTGGAAGGGACCAGGGAGGTCTTCTAGTCTAACGCCCCTGGCAGGGCCTTATACCCGCCCTGGTCAAGCCCTTTCTTTTCCTTCCTTCCTTCCCCAGGTCCGATCCGTTTGGTCGTTCTGGGGGAGCTTTTCCTGCAGTCGACCCGCGCCACAGCTTTCACCGTTGGGTACTCCGCCCTGTGGTTCACTCGTTTTGTCTCGGGCATGATCCTGATCCAGCTGGAGGTGAGTCCTCACGCACACAGGAGTGGGTGAGTTGCCCCTTGACAAAGATCCTCGGACGGCCTTGGGCCCTCTGCTTCCTGAAATCTCCTGTGGGCTCTTCAGAGTCACGATTCTGGGTTGCAACCCCCATGTGGTGCGCACGGCACCCATTTGAGGGCTTAGATACAAGCCAGGTTTACCCAGGGTTGGGATTCAAAAATCTCAACAACCGGGTCTCTGCCCAGTTGCTGGGTGGGCGTGGCCATGGTGGGCATGGCCTGCTGGGACTTCTGGGAGGGCCATTTTTTGCTTCCCCCAGAATCTGGAGGCTTCCCTCAGGCCTCTGGGGGGACAAAAACAGCCTCCCGGGCTCCAGAGACCCTCTGGCAGCCAGAAACAGGCCTCTTTTCCAGACTTCCAGAGTTTCCAGGAGGGCTGGTTTTTCACCCTTTCAGAGCTTCTGGTGGACCCTGCACTTACCTGCATCCAAAACGTGGATGCGTGGAGAGTCCCGGAAGGGGTGGGCGGGGCCAGCCGGTGGGTCCAACTACCGATTCGGTGAGCCAGATGTAAATTTAACATCCGGTTCACTCAAATCAGCCCGAACCGGCTGAATCCCACCTCTGGGTTTACCCCGGAGGGTGGTTGTGTGCTGGAAATCGTAGTGGAGAAAGACGAGGTGTGAGGGACGCTCTCGGACGGGATTGATATTGATCCGAGCAGATTCGTTCGATCGGCGGATCTGCTATCGAGCCGAGTTTATTTTAAAAAAAAACCCGATGCAAGCAGAAGCTGAATTTCAGCCCGGAGAACGGGAAGAAAGTTTTCAAAGTCTTGACGAGTTAGAAAAACTCTGGTGTCCTTTTGCTCCCTTCCTAGTTACTCCTGGGCCCCTACTCTCTGCTGGTCTACTGGCCCTTCTGCGTGGTCACCTTCATTTATCTTTTCAAGATGCTCCCCGAAACCAGGGGCAAAACCTTTGTGGAGATCCAATTGGCCATAAGCGAAAACAAGTGAAACCAAAGACCGCACTGAATCGATTTAAAAGAAATGATGGCTGGTTTATAAACAGCGGCCTGCGGGATGCCTCGTGGCAGCCTTTCCGTGGGTGCCACCCGATGTTTCTTTATTTTTTTTGAAGTGGGGGGCAAAGAGAAATTACTCATAGAAGGTCTCCTTTTCCCTCTGGACCTCAGTTCTTCCGTTCCACCAGGATACGCAAACCAAGAATTTGGCACGACGCATTTTAAGCCTCTTCCTTCTGCAGATCTTTCTGGGATAACCCACTAAGGACTCAAATAGATCTCTCTGGAAGATCAGTCCTCTGCGCATCGGGCTACCAAATGGCTACCGAGGTGGGACGTGGCCGGGGGAAGAGCCACGCCTGTCTGTGCAACCGTCCCTTAATTTCACGACCCAAATCTTTCTTTGCAGCCTCACTTTGCAGCCCTGCTAGCAATAAAAGATAATTGGGGGGCATTTTCTGTAGTGTCACCCTTCCTTTCAGTTTTTCTTTTCTTTTTTTTTTCCTTTAATTAATTTTTTTTTAAGAAGCTACAGTCACAAAAGTTGTGGAGGATGTTGCTGTGCAAGGGAACACTTTAAAAAACAAAAGCTCTCCAAACAACGCATGTAAGTCAGGAGTAATACTGAGGACGTGCAAGGGAGGAAGAGGAAGGAAGAGGAAAACAGACAAACAAGGCACTTATCATTGCAACCAGCTAGGAGGAGAGCCACTGATATTGCATATAGGTAGTCCTTGACTTACAACAGTTCTTTTAGTGACTGAAGCAGAGGTGGTATTCAGCTGGTTCTGACCAGTTCTGGAGAACCGGTAGCGGAAATTTTGAGTCGTTCGGAGAACCGACAAATCCCGCCTCTGACTGGTCCCGCCAACCCCATCTATTCTCTGCCTCCCAACGAGTCCCAGCTGATCAGCTGGGTCTTCTTTGGTTGCCCTGAAAATGGAGAACGGAGCTGGAAAGGAAGTTAGTGGGGTGGGGAGGGAACAGGGATTTTACAGTATCCTTCCCCTGTCACGCCCACTAAGCCACGCCCACAGTACCGGTAGTAGAAAAAAATGAATCTTACTACTAATTTCAAAGTTACAACAGCATTGGAAAAAATGTGACGTATGACTGTTTTTCACCTTTGCAACATCCCCATGGTCATGTGATCAAAATTCAGGTGCTTGGCATCTGTCTCCTATTTATGACTGTAGCTGTGTCCCAAGATCAGCTGATCCCCTTTTGTGACCTTCTCACAAACCAAGTCAAGAGGGAAGCCAGATTCACTTAACAACCCTGTTCCTAACTTAAACCACCACAGTGCTTCTGTCATGCCCTTGTTAGAGTCGGACTCCGAGGGAGAGGAGGAACAGCCGACAGGGAGTGGTGACTCCGGAGGTTGTGGAGGAGGCTGGGGAAGGGCAGAGGCTGGCTGGGCAGTCAGAGGAAGAACCAGGCCCATCCCCTCTGCGTCCTAGGACACGCAAGGAGGAACGGAGAAGGAAACAGCTTGGCTTAGAGAGAGGAAGCGGCCATGATCCCCCTCATTGGTTGCAGCTGGGGAGAATAGTATAAGAGAGACGATTAAAGCACAGTGTTGCCAGAAGCAAAGCGTGTTTTATTTCGGGCTGAAGTTATCTTGGTTGGTGTCCTTCCAACCGACTATGCCTTGTTATCTCCTTGCAGTTGGTAATTAACCTGGTCCGTTGTGGAAATTCCGTCACTATAGTTTGTTTTGGTTTTTTATTTCACCTCTATCTGCTCATTAAGTTCAGACTGTATTGCTTTCTTTTGAAGACTATTTTTGAGTACGTCTTATCTCCAGCTGAGAATTATTGAACAGTGGGGCCAAGTTGGAGGCATTAAAGGACATTTATTTACGTTTTGGATTTTGTTACGTTTGTGTTACACTCCGGGTCATCACCCACAATTTTCCATTTTTGGGGGGATTTCCCCCTTTTTATGGCTGCAACGCCACAGGAGGGAAGTGTGTTTTGCATTTATGGGTACCTGAATTCTTTATTGCAATATTAACATTAACCATGGAATCAATATTGTTGAAAACAATTTTAATTAATAACTGTATGCCTTCAAAAAGGCCAAAAGTGATCACACGAGGGTCAGTGCCTTTTGCATTCATACCTCTTCTCCAGCATAGTATCACTTTATTGAAATATTGATATTACTACTGCCGTAATAATGTTCATAATGATCAAAATAATGTGAATAATAATCAGGTCCCTGAGAAAAAGAATTAACTCCTTTGACGGCTGCAACTCCGCAAATGGCCACGAAATGGCGGCGTTTTCTGCCATTGCAATCTTAATTTTGAACAGCCCATTTTAACTCAGTTTGACGTGGTTTAATTTGGTTCCCCGTGTCTGTTCGTGTTGTTCAGAACTGAGGCTTCTTATGGAAATATTAATGTTCATAATAACGTGAATACTGAGGAAAATAACGTAAATAACGTGCAAAATAACGTGAATACCCTTTGAGAAAAGAATAAATCCTTTGGCGGCTGCAACGCCAAAAACGACCACGAGATGGCGGCGTTTTAGGTCTCAACTGTCTGCTCTGAACGGCCCATTGAAACCCAGTTTAACGATCTTTAACTCCAAGCTGATCCCCTCGGCTAAATCTTGTGATCCTGGTTACTTTCTCAAATAGCTCCCTTCCTCTTTACTGGTTTTAATGCACAGGGGAGAACCAGGTTAGAAACAAAACAAAACCCCAAGCTGAATTACAATTTAAGGTCATCATAGTACATATTTAATCGTGGCCAAAAAATCTTGGGAAGAAATGAGGCTTTTCCAAGCCCCCCGAGTCCAGCTGGCTCCGATGCCCGTAATCCCCCATCTGAGCATCAACTGGGGGGGGGGGGAGGGGGACGATGGCAGTTGGGAGTCCAAATCCTAAGGGAGCCCTTTAGGGGAAAACAGCCTTCCGTGTTAATCTTGCACTTGGAATGTCCGTTACTGGAAATTACTGGACACTCCTTGACTTTGTAGTGGCTGCTTGGGGATGCTGGAAATTGAAGTCCCCCCAAATCACCTGCTTTGGAGGGTGGGGTTCCCCAAGACCCTCTGGGGAGTTTGAAAACTTAACCCACTTGCCTACCCTCCTTAGTTATTTGAGCTTGCACCTTGATTTAGAAAGATGGAGCCAACAAGTGCAGAAGACAATATTGCTGTTTCGGGACGGGTGAGCCTGGGGATTTGGGCCAAGGGGTTGGTCTCCCCGGGTGGGGGGGAGGTTTAAATGTGGTCCCATAAACCTAAGGTGGGGGGTTTCGACAGCTGAGGACGCAGCGAAGAAGAATCTTTGTAAATCGAGATGCTCTCAGTTTCTGTTGGGTCTTCTCCAGACTTGGTGAAGATGGCACCAAGCGTGGCTGGCGCTGCCTCGCGTTCCCTTTCCCGCAGATCCTTGATCCCTCCCTCAAGGTCTTTTCTATAATTTTGTTTTTTTGGTTTACTTCTCTTTCACGGACGCTTCTGTCTCCTTCTCCAGCTTCTCCTCGTCCTCCCTCCATTTTT
>CM019158.1:7056984-7086498 GCA_009733165.1 Naja naja | reverse complement strand
GCGGCTGCCCTGGTCATCGCCACCAAACCGAGACGTGCCCACGAACTTCTGATCTGTTCACGCTTCTTTGTGGGAATCTGCGCCGGTGAGCGACAGTGCAGGCGTGGCCGGGGGTGTGTGTGGACCCCCAAAGCTCCTCAAATCTCCCTTCAGCTGCCCACCCAAGGTCCCTCTGTCCCCACAGCGAAGCCAAGAGCCTCCTTTGACGGCCACGTCAAAATGCTGAGGGGGTCCTTCTCTTGCCTCCCCAAACAGGGATTGCCTTCAGCGTGGTCCCCATGTACCTGGCCGAGATCGCCCCCCAAAATCTGCGTGGGGCGCTCTGCACGGTGGCCGACCTTTTCATCACTTTCGGCAGTCTGTTGGCAGAAGCCATTGGCTTCCGCGAAGTCCTTGGGACCGAAGAAAGTAAGGGAGAAAGGAAACATATCTTAAATTGGGGCAGTTCTGGCCTGGGAGGGTCCGCGATCCTGAGCTACTGCATCTTCTTCAGGTTGGCCCATCTTGTTAAGCCTCAGTGGCATCCCGGCATTGCTCCAATTACTGCTCCTCCCGTTTTTCCCCGAGAGTCCTCGTTTTCTCCTGATTCAGAAGAAGGAGGAAGAAGAAGCCAGGCAGGGTAATGATGAATTGATGGATGGATTAGCTGATTGATTATTGATTGGATCAAGTTCTTCTCAAGCCAGTTTTGGCTTCCCTCAGGCTTCCTGAGACCATAATTAAGCACACGCTTAGTTAAAACAACTCTTGTTTTATTTCAACGCTGGGAATTATGTTCATTCCCAGCCGGTAATGAGTCCCAAACAGTCCCTAGAGATAAGCACCCACCTTTCTCTCCTTTGAATTGCTGCCAACAACTAGAGTGCCAATTAACTATTAAAAAAACCAACTGAAGTACAAAGTCCACCCCGAGCTTCAAGGATTAATCCGAACAGAACGAATGACTTTGCTTCCTGCAAAGGTTTCTCTACCTTTGCCTGTCCTCTTTCCCTTATGGGAGGGGCAATCACCTCCCAGCCTTACTCCCGAGGCGCCCCTTTTGTCTCAGCTGCTCTCGCCTTCTAGCAGCTCTGTGCATACGCACATTGGGAACAGGCTCCCCTTGTTCCTCTGCCTCGCTGCTGCCAGACTCTGAAGGCTCCAGAGGCAGCACCCCACTTCCAGATGGTCCTGGCCCCATCGCTGCATCGGACACAGGACCCTCATCTGAGTCCTTCCCTGACTCCCAGACTGGTCCCCTTTCTTCCCCACTGAAAAGGTTCTGTGTGCCAGCTCTGGCATGCGTGCCCTAGGTTCACCATCACGGCTCCAGAGGGTGCCGTGATGGTGAACCGTGAGGGTTTTTTTGTCCTCCTCTCTCAATGAATTCTGGGCCTCCTCCTCCTCCTCCTCCTCCTCCACTTGTAGCTTTGAAGACGTTGAGATGCTCAGAAGACGTGGAGCAAGAGATGGAACAACTCCAGCAAGAGGAACTTGCGGACAGGAAGGAAAAAGATATGGACGTGATGAAAATCCTGTATTATCCCGGCCTTCGGTGGCACGTGGTGTCTATCGTGGTCCTGATGGCGGGCCAGCAGCTCTCTGGGATCAACGCGGTACGGAAACCTTCTGGAGAACTTCCCACCCGTTTTATCTGGAGCACAGACCTCATGTTCCTCAGGACCATCTGAGGTGGCAGGTCCTGGAAAAAGCAGTCTTCAGATCCATTTGTTGTCAACCTTGACAAAAGTTGACCAGGTGTGGACTTCAACTCCCAGAATCCCCCAGCCAGCCCAGCCATGGGGAATTCTGGGAGCTGAAGGCCACCACCTCTTCCCGTTTGCCACGGTTGAGAAAAACCGATCCGAAGACTTCTCTACTGGGGACCCTCCACCTCACATGGTCCAACCTCTGGTGACCAGAGGCCCGGTCTGCCTCTTGCAAGTCAGTGAAGGAGCAGGATGAAGTATGGGCTTTGTTGTCCTTCCAGGCCCAGTATTACGCGAAGCAGATCTACTTGTCCTCGGGGGTCAGCGATACGCTTGTGTGGTACATCAGCATGGCGTTGTCTGTCTTCCTGATGGTCATCACAACACTAGTGGTAAGAGGCTGGGGGGGGGGCAACCTCCTCCTCCACGCTCTGAACGGATCCAGATTTGAAGACCTTTTTTTGGAGGGGGGGGAAGAATAATCAGATTAAGGAGAAAGAGATGAAATTGATAAATGGCTTCTCTAACTGTCACAGAGAGCATCCTCCTCCACATTTTACCATTTTCCTCCACATTTTAGCATTTTCCTTTACATTTTAGCATTTTCCTTTACATATTAGCATTTTCCTTTACATTTCTGGACTTCTTTTTTGCTGAGAACGAATGAAAAATGAACGGACACTCTCTGGATTATACTATTTAAAAAGGGATATATATGGGAAGAAGGGAATTTGGGGTGTTTGTGAAAATATAGGTAATCTTCGAATTAATAACCAGCACTGAGCCCAACATTTCTGTTGCTAAGTCGTTCAGTGAGTTTTGTTCCATGTTACGACTTTCCTTTCCACCGCCATTAAGTGTTATCCCTTAATCCTGGTTGTTCAGTGAATCAAAAGTACACCTATAGACTGGGTGAAACCAGGCTTAACAGCTATCACTGTGAGGGGCATCTTGGAGTCTTAGTGGACGATCAATTAAATAGGAGCCAACAGTGTGCGGCGGGTTGAACAAATCCCATTATTATCATTATCCAGTGGCTGAAAATAATTGTTGAGGAAAAATTCATTCGCAACAAACTGAAGCACCCTTTCTGAGGCTGTCGTAACTCTCGAATTGTTGTTAAGCGATTGGTCATAACTTGGAGGAACTTGCCTCTATGCAGGCCATTTAAAAAATTCTTTTTCTCTAGATCTGCATCATTGAATCCTCGGGACGAAGGATTCTCCTGCTCACCGGCTTCGGCATCTGCACCATTGCCGGCCTTTTTCTGTCCATGTCTTTGCAACTTCAGGTGAGTCATTTCCCTAAAACCCTATTTTTATTTTCTAAGGCAAACTTAAAAAAAAAAAACTCTTATTTTTATTTTCTAAGGCAACCTTTAAAAAACCTTATTTTTATTTTTTAAGGAGATTTTTTGGGGGAAAGCCGAGACATTTTAGCTCCTGGCTTGATGCCCGAAAAAGCGCCACCTAAGTAGCCCTTGAGTTATGACCCCAACTGAGCCCCAACATTTACGTCGCTAAGCGAAACATCCGTTAAGTGAATTCTGCCCCGTTTTCACCAACGTCCTTGCCGCAGTTGTTAAGGGAACCGTTGCATTTGTCAGCTTAGTAACGCGGTCGTTAAGTGAACCTCATCAGAAGGTCACAAAAGGGGATCGCATGACACCCCCCCCCGGAGACACGGCCACTGTCATAAACACGTTGCCACAAGTGTCCGAATTTGGATCGCGCGGCCCCTGAGAGGTGGCAGCGGTCGTGAGTGTGAAAAATGGCCATAGTGTCATCATAACTGAGTGGTCACTAAGCAAAACTGTTGTAAGTCAGCTGCCTGTATTTTTGTCATTACGCTCCCCTGGGGAGAAATTTGCCTGAATATTTTTTTTTTCATTTATTTAAATGTGTTGGCCATGGAAATTTTAATGCTAGGAATGTAGAGCAGGGAGAGTTTTTAAAGAGATGCATGTCCTGATTTTGTGTGTGTGTGTGTGTGTGTATGTTTTCCCCCCCTGGCAGAAAAGCATCCCCACCATGGCATATCTGAGTGTGTCATTCCACACCATCTTCCTCATCGGACAAGCGACCGGTCCCAGTAAGTATCTTGGCACTGGACTGTTGCAAACGCAAAGGGGGTGCGTGTTTTGAACTGGCGTCCTCTATGAAATATATATATATATTGGGCAGATCAGCCATTGAAAGGTACTGTCTTCTGCACCCAGATCCAGTTCCCAGCGTGCTGGTAGCTGAGTATTTCCTCCAGACCTGTCGGTCCACAGCTTTCGTGGTCGCCGGAAGCATCCATTGGATATGCAAATTCCTCATTATTGTAACGTATCTCCACATGGAAGTGAGTCCTTTTTATATACATACATACATATATATATATATATATATATATATATATATATATAATATATTTGTTTTCAGAGATTTTCACGTAGTAGGATCTTAGTCTTGTCCTGTAAGATTAATTTTATTGAAATCTCTGTCATTCAGGCTAGTGTCTTCACTTCTCCCAGGAGAACTAAGCTGAAGACACCAGCCTGAAGATGACGGATGAGATTCGTCAAACGCTGCAAGGTATTCTCAACCTTACACGGACAAGACCCGAATACACCAAGACCTACATATAAATATATATATATATATAAAAATTAATTTTTGGCTTGCTTTGACCAAGCCCCACCGTAGCCACGCCCATATTCAGTTCTGACCCCGCCCACTATTTGAGGCCTTCCCATTCTGGGTACCATCCTTCCTCTTTGACTTAGCCCCACCCATCTTTGGTCGTAGCCCCACCCACTTTGACCTAGCCCTACCCATTCTGGGTACCAGCCCTCCTGTTTGATCTAGCCCCACCCATCCTCACCTAGTCCCACTCATCCTCAGTCCTAGCCCCACCCATCCTTGGTCCTATCCCCACCCACTTTGACCTCGCCCCACCCACTATGGGTACCAGCCCTCCTGTTTGACCTAGCCCCACCTATCCTCAGTCCTAGCCCCACCCATTCTTGGTCCTAGCCCCACCCTTCCTCGGTCAGAGCCCCACCCACTTTGACCTAGTCCCACCCATTATCCTTTCGGAGAGGGGGCGGCATACAAGTCGAATTAATAATAATAATAATAATAATAATAATAATCCCTCCTGTTTGGCCTAGCCCCACCCATCCTCGGTCATAGCCCCACCTTTCCTTGGTCGTAGCCCCCATAGTCCTGGCCCAGGTGTTGAAAGAGGGGACCTCCCTCTTCAGTTCCACCAAGAACCTTCTCCAGAAGATGCGGCCTGCTCCTGGATCACTCCAGGGTTAAAGCCCTTGGACCATGGTTCAAACTCTCCAGCAACTGCTGGGTGGAGGAGGAAAGACCGGACTGTATCTCTTATGGTGGGACAGAAGATACACCTCCGATAGGATGGATTCCCCAACCATGACTTCCTTTCTCTCCCTAGATCGAACTGGAACCCTACAGCTTTCTCTTCTTCTGGCCGTTCAACATCGCCACCATTTTATACATAGCCAAGATGATCCCCGAGACCAAGGGCAGAAGTTTCCTAGAGATCAGGAGAGTCCTGTCTCGCCACCTGGCCCAAGGGTCTTAAAATGGTGGACCTGGGACCTTCTCTGTGGACCTCCCGGGCTGCCTTTGGTCAAGGGAAGGTGGACTTATGAGATCTCCTCTTAGTTTGGGGGGGGCAGGTGGTGCCCCCATCTCCTCTTCCAGCCTCTCCCCCCCCACGTCAAGCTGTGGAAGTGGTTCCTTCAGCAGAAGGTTTGGCTTCTCACCAAGTTGAGGAGCACCAAGTATTTCCTTCAGTTGGAGGAACCTTGATGGCTGGGAGGATCGGATCTCCTTTGATGACCTTTCACGGGGTGGGGAGGGAGGGAACGGGACAATTTGGAAAGACCTTGCTCACCTGACTCTCTCAACAGGATCTTGGAGACATTCAAAACTCATTCCGGAGTATTATATTTTTTTGCAATTTTTTTCTGGAACTTCCTTCCTTCTCCTTTTAACTCCTGTATTTAAACCTCCTTTGTTCAGGGGTTGAGATGACCCAAATTCCCTCCGCGGTTTGTTTGCTTTTAAAATATTATTATTTTTCTTTCTTTTTTAAAAATACATTTATTTATAACCTTGCAATGTTGTATGTTCTTTTGTCGTTCTCCCGTGGTCTTTTATTTATTTGCGGGGAAAATTAGGTGTTGGGGAAAATCAAGAGGGAAGGGAAATGGCAGTGAAAATTTGGATTTAGAAGTTGGAGTCGGAAGGCAGAACTGGCGGGGCTTAGAAAACAGAAGAAATCAGTTTAATGTATTTCCCTTCGTTTACCTGGCGATCTGGGTATTAAATATAGTGTTTTGTTTTTTTGTAAAAATTTTTTTTTTTTTTTAATAACAAATATAAACAAACATAAACATAAAACAACAAATAATTGTACAGTGTGTCAGTTGGTATATATTTCTTGTGCATAATATCTATAGTCTTTTCCTCTTTTATTTAAGTTTACATTCAAATTATATTAATCAACTTTCCATATCATGTTATATTATTATTACATCATCATTAGACTTTAATTTCAAATCTGCCTTATCCTTTTAGAGCAAATCTCAGTTCTTACTGATTCTAATTCATATTATAATCCACTCCATAACAATCAGTTATAACGTATCATTACTACTGTATTATATTTACTATTGTGTTATATTTATATTATAATATATTTCATTTTCCTATTTTTCTATCTAGCCATTGAAAAAATAAATCCCATACTTTATAATATTCTTTTTCTTCTTGCTCTTGGGGTATTAAATAGGGTTAACTCAGGTTTTCTCCATGGGGGGAAAGCTTTCTAAGATATGTTTTTATTTTTTAAAACTCTGCCCAGGATGAAGAAATACAGTCCTGGATTTACGACCTCCATTTGAGCCCAAAATAATGTTGCTAAGCGAGATATTTGTTAAGTGAATTTTGCTCCATTTTACAATCCAGCCTCCATTGTTAGGTGAATCACTGCAGTTGTTAAGTTAATAGCACAGTGTTGTTAAGTGAATCTGCTATTGGTTTTGCTTATCAGAGGGTCGCAAAAGGGGATGACACTCTAACCATCATAAATATGAGTCATTGCCAGTGAACCTTGATCACGTGACTGTGGGGGTCCTGCAACGGTCGTAAGTGTGGAAAACAGCCATAAGTTCCTTTTTTTTCAGTGTCATCACTCAATGAACTCTTGTAAGTCAAGGATTACCTGTAACAGTATACATACGATAACAAAACAGCATAAAAATGATACGAAAGGATAATAAACCCTGTAATATAAAGTGCTTGTGTAATCAAATGCCACGAAATGGCAATGCGGCGATGGAATAATATAAAAGGATAACGTAAAATTTACGAACAATAATAATGGATTCCGGAAACCTGCCTGAGTAGGGGTTGGACTAGATGACCTCCCAGCCCTATTATTCTGCGTTCTAATATCCCTAGCTCCCTAGTTTGAACTGGGAAGCCCCTTCTCCAAAAGGAAATGGGTTTCTCGTGAGGAGGGGAAAACATGAGCGATGCGCTTTCTGAGTCGTGCTGCACAACAACCCTGCTGGGTAGGCTCCTCTTCATACCTTATACCTTACAAGGTGGCAGTTTTCTTCGCACGCTATGGCACGTTTCCGACTTCCTGGCACGGTGGCCAAGGTTCTGCCAGTCTCCTGGGTTTTTTTTTTTTTTCAATTATTATTATTATTACAAAAAGAAGAGGAGAAGAAGAAGAAGAAGAAGAAGAAGAAGAAGAAGAAGAAGAAGAAGAGGAGAAAGGAAGGAAGGAAAGAAGGAAAGAAAGAAAGAAGAGGAAAGGAAGAAAGAAAGAAAGAAAGAAAGAGAAAGAAAGAAAGAAAAAGGAAAAAAGAAAGAGAGGAAGGAAGGAAAGAGAAAGGAAAGAGAGAGAGAGAGAGAAAGAAAGAAAGAAAGAAAGAAAGAAAGAAAGAAAGAAAAAAAAAAAAGAAAAAGATAACAAAATACGAAGACCTAAAAATAGAAATAGAATGACTATGGTCAAGGCAAGCAACAGTAGTACCAATAGTCATAGGTGCCTTGGATGCAGCCCCAAAACAACTGAAGCACCATTTGAACACCATCGGTGGCATTGACACATTTGCCATGAGTCAATTGCAGAAGGCAGCTTGACGTGAAACAGCTTCCATCCTGCGGCAATATCTCTAACACCACCAAACAATCCAGATTTGCCTATCCCAGGTCCTTGGGAAGGACTCGATAGGGAGACAAAAATGCCAACCCCCAGCCTCAACATCTGGCTGGCTGTGCAATGAATAACAATAACAATAACAACAACAGTAATAATAATAATAATAAATAATAATAATAACAATGTGAGAGAACTTGAATCTCGGTGTGTCTTCTAACGACCAACTGTTTCGCTTCTAGAATCTTTTCAGCTTGGCTGTCGGATTGGCTTGGAATCCCCCTCTTTCCAACAATCCACAGCCAAAGGGCTGGTTGGTAGCTGTGTTTCTTCCCCCGCCCCCCCTCCCTGCGAGGGAGATGGGGCTTCCCCGTTCAGGAGCAGTCTACCTGCAAAACCCAGGGAAGGGGCAAAAGGGGCATCAGGGAAAGGGACAGGCTGAGGCCTGAGCAGGATTTGGGGTTGATATCCGATTCAAAAAGTCTGTTTTCTTCTTCTCTTAAATAGAGGGAACTGTATCGTCAAGAGTCTTGAGTTCGGATCCTGGTTCCCCTCCCCAAAAAAGCTATGGATCTAGATCCCGAAAAGGCCATAGAGATTACCCCAAGATTTCTCAGTCAGGTGAGTTGGGATTTTTGCTCTTTGTCGCGTCGAGGAGGGCGAGTCGTTCTGCGGGCGGTGTCGTTGCGGCCCCGATCTATGCATCGTCCCGAAGCTGGTTTCCAAGGCAGGAAGGTCCTCGACTTAACGACCCCCATTGACCCTCCCCCAACGCTTTGGTTGCTAAGTGAGACATACGCGAAGTGAATTTTTTTGTCCTGTTTTTTGGGGGGGGGAACCTTATCTGCGGTCGATCAGTGAGTAACCCGGTCATTAAGTGAATCTGGCTTCCCCGTGGACGTGACCCCAGGAACACTGCAACTGTCCTAAGTACATCTCAGTTGCCAAGCGTCTGACTTTTGATCCCATGAGCCTTGGGGGGAGGCTCTTGCTTAAGCAGGGGGTTGACTAGATGACCTACAAGATCCCTCCTGGCTCTGTATTCCCTCCCTTATAAAGTTATATATCTAAATCCCAAGAAAGAAAGAGAGAGAGAGAGAGAGAGGAAGGAACGAAGGAAGGAAAGAAAGAAAGATAGAAAGAAAGAAAGAAAGAAAGAAAGAAAGAAAGAAAGAAAGAAAGAGGGGACGAAACGCTCAACTCCCATCGCTTTCTTAGTTGCTGTCTTAGCAGAAGCCTCCCCAAAAACTTCCTTCCCTTGGAAGCCCTAACCCACAAAGACCCCCCTTCCAACCCCATCCCGGCTCCCCCTGGCCTTGACCGCTGGGCTTCTGACACCCCCCCCTCCTTCTCTCTCTCTCTCCCCCCCTCCTGGTAGGAACTGACCAAGCCTCTGATGACCATGACTATCATCTTAACCTTCGGGTCCTCTTTCCAATATGGGTACAATCTCTGGGTGGTCAACCATCCCGCGGCGGTAAGTGGGGCCCTGTGGGCGTTCAGGTACCCCACTCATATCCCCTTTTTTGAAGGGCCCCCAGAGTCGACCCTCCGTGGCTAACGGCACCCTTTTCTGCCCAGGTGATCCAAGACTACTACAATATCACTTTGAGGATGAAGAAGAAGGAGCATCAGGTCAACGGTCTGAGTTTCCTGTATACTTTCACCAGCGTGATCTACTCTCTGGGAGGCCTCACCGGCTCTCTCATGGTTTGCCCCATGGCCGATACCTGCGGCAGGTAATACGGGAGGCCCAGGGGTGGGATTCAAATTTTTTTTAACAACCGGTTCTGTTCTAGGTGGGTGTGGTCATGTGATTGGGTGGGCGTGGCTTCTTTTTTGACAGCAACTCCCCCCTTTTTTTTTTGCCTCTTGGGCCTCTGGGTAGCCTCATGGGGGAGGGGTTTTTACTCCCAGGAGGCTTCCCCGGGGCCCAAGAAGGCAAAAACGGAGCCAGGAGGGGCGTTCCCAGCCCTACCCACTCCATTTTTGCCTTCCTGGGCCTCAGGCAAGCCTCCTGGGTGAAGCAGTAAGACAGCGAGGGGGATCCCAGCACAGCTGAACATCAGAATAGCTGATCGTCGGGGGAGAAGAAATACCTTAAGGAATGACTGGGCGGAGGAGAACGCAGTCAGTGATGTTGCGCATGCACGATAAGGACTGACGGGGCGGGGTGGGGGCAGGCAGAGAGGGGCGGGGCCAGCCAGGAATCTCCAAGCCGGGATGTCAACTCATAAAATATTTCTATGGTCGTTTTTAGATTTGCCAACAGAAAGGGAGGGGAGGGGAAAGGGGTTTGAAAGAGCAGTGCAGCAGCTTGGACATCGAAAGCGCATTCCATAAATAGTTTTTCAAAGATATTAACTAGATGACTGAAGTTTCTGCCGTGCAAAATTCTAACTGGAGAGCATGATTGATGACTCTGAGCTACGGATGTGTCCCATTGGAGAATATGAATTATGATGCACCCAGGGGGTGAGGGGAAAACCAGGGTCAAGGTTTAAGTTCACTGCGCTATCTACAGGAAGCCCTTGACTTACAACCATAAAGGAGCCCGAAATTCCTGTCGCTCAGTAAGACAGCTGTGAAGTGGGCTTTGCCTCATGTTATGACCTGCCTTCCCAGAGTTGTTAAGTGAATGAATCCCTGCAGTTGTGAAGTCAGTCACACAAATTGCTCAGCGCTTCCTTGTGGACATTGCTGGTCAGAAGGTCTTGAAAGGGGACCCCGGCGGAACACTGCAACCGTCATAAAAACGAGTCAGTTGCCAAAACGTCTGAATTTTAATCACGGGACCTCAGGGATGTAAAGAGTGACAAGCAGCCCTCGTTCTCTTTTTTCCCGGTGCTGTTTGTAGCATCGAATGGTCACTAAATGAACCGCCGTAAGTCGAAGACTTCCTGTGTGTCTGCTTTTCTTTCAGGAAGGGTACCCTGGTGATTGCAAACCTCTTAGCTTTCGTTTCCTCCATCTTTATGGGTTTTTCAACCATCGTCCACACTTACGAATACGCCATATTTTCGCGCCTGCTCAGCGGGGTCTGCTCAGGTGAGAAAACCCAGATTTTTTGGGGGGTTCGGGGAAAAAAACCACGGTTGGGTGGCGACTAGAAGCCGTCTCACCACGAATGTTGGCTGAAAAACATTGCACATTGCTCCTTTCTGCCCGGAGCTGCTTGGTGTGGAGAAAGAGGAAAAACATTCTTTGCATGCTCAGAGGCACTTTGAGGTCCATCTCAGCTAGACTCGTTTTGTGTGTCTCCAAAATTCAGTGTATGTATATCTATCTATCTATCTATCTATCTATCTATCTATCTATCTATCTATATTTCTTCCTTTATCGCAGTGGTGGTATTCAAATTTTTTTACTACTGGTTCAGTGGGCGTGGCTTGGTGGGCGTGGTGTGGCTTGGGAGTGTGATGTGGCTTGTGGGGGGCGGGCATGGCGGGGGAAGGATATTGCAAAATCTCCATTCCCACCCCACTCCAGTGGAAGGATATACAGCAAAATCCCCATTCCCTCCCTGCCCCACTAACCTGCTTTCCAGCTCCGTTCTCCATTTTCAGGGCAACCAAAGAAGACCCAGCCGATCAGTTGGGACTCAATGGGAGGCAGAGAAGAGATGGGGGCGGGACCAGTCAGAGGTGGGATTGGCTGGTTCTCCAAACGACTCAAAATTTCCGCTACCGGTTCTCCAGAACCTGTCAGAACCGGCTGAATACCCACCTCTGCTCTATCTGTGAGGAATGGAGGTTAAGATTTTTTCCTCTCGGGGGAAATTGATACGTGGCGAATTACAATAATGATCCATTGACGTGTCCATTGATGTCTTATTTTGATAGCAGAGGACTGAACGCGTGCATGCTTGCTGTGTAAAATACACACCGAGGGAAGTGAGCCTCTGCAAACATCAGCTTTTGGGGTTCTTCCCGTCTCCCCGCTTAAAAAGACTAGCCCGACTGTTTGCGACAGCGTGCAACTTTCGCTGAGCATCTTTTTTTTTTTAAATTACATTTATATGCCACCCTTCTCCAAGACTCAGGGCTTACAATTTCTGGGATACAACCCAGTGTGCTCAGCAATAGCCTTCATTCCATTGTATATGCCTGCTTATTACTAAACGGCATTTTTACAAGGTCAGCTAATTGCCCCCAACAATCTTGGGTCCTCAATTTACCTACCCTGAGAGGATGGAAGGCTGAGTCAACCTTGAGCCTGGTGGGATTCGAGCCACAAATTGTAGGCAGCTGGAACTTAAGAGCAGGCATTTAACAGCCTGAGCTACCAAGGCTCCTTCCTTGACAAGCTGGTAGACTGACTCTGAGGGAGAGGAGGAACAGCTGACAGGGAGTGGAAGTGTGGCTCCGGAGGTTGTGGAGGAGGCTGGGGAAGGGCAGAGGCTGGCTGAGCAGTCAGAGGAGGACCCAGGCCCATCCCAAATCCATCCTAGGGCACGCAGGGAGGAGAGGATAAGGGAGAGATGTGGTCAACTCAGGAGGAGAGGGCCTTGATCCTCTTCATGGGCTGCAGCTGTGACAACTGGATAAGAGGACAGACATGCGTATGGGCAGGCGCTGGAAACAAAGCATGGAAATATCTCTAGTCTGTTATTCCTCTCTGAGTTTGGCATCCTTCCCAGTGTGTGTTCTGTTATCTGTGGACGTCCTCCAGCCCTTATCTTGTCTGGTTTGTGTTGCTTTTTCCCTCCTTCTTGTAACTGTTTGTATGGGAGTTTTTTGTCTTCTGTCAAGGGTTTTCGGAGCTTGGAAGCGAAGTGAAGGAATAAAAGGGGCTTCACCTGTTTTCTGTGACTGTGTTGGTTTTGTATCCCACCCTGGGTCATCACAAGATGGCTGGTTCTCCCGTCGCCCGGAGATCATTGGGCTCCTCTCTGTCTCCCTCTTTAAACCAGGGATCTTCTCCTGTGCTGTGCCGTTGTATCTTGCTGAAATCGCTCCCCGAAATTTAAGAGGGGGCATCGTTGCCATGGCGATGATTGCCATCGGTGTCGGGGTCCTGTTCTCGCAGATCCTGGGTCTTCACGAGTTTCTAGGTTCCAAGAGAAGTAAGTTGGAAGGGCCATAGTGAGGGTTTGAGGGTTCGGCCGTGTTGGTGACTTGGTTTCTTCCCCTGATGCAGAATGGGCCATCTTGCTGAGTTTAACTGGGATTCTTGCGGTGTTCCAGCTGCTCCTTCTGCCCAACTTCCCCGAAAGTCCACGTTTTTTGTTGATTCAGAGGAAGAACGAGGAGAAAGCAAGGAAAGGTAATACTGGCCCCCACCTTCTCAACAAACTTGAACACTGGGCCCTGTCTAACAAAATGAAATTTGACACTGTACACTTAGGCAAGAAAAACCAAAAGTGCCCGTAGAGATTGAGTGAAACCAGGCTTAATAGCGGTAACTCTGTTACCGCTTGTTACACTTGTTACTTCCCGAATCGACTACTGTAATGCTCTCTACATGGGACTTCCCTTGCGGACCACTCGGAGGATTCAACTGGTACAGAATGCGGCCGTGCGGGTTGTGATGGGAGTATCCCGATACTCCCATATTACACCCCTCCTGCGCGAGCTACATTGGTTGCCGGTTGCCCTCGGTGAGATTCAAGATGTTGGTGTTAACATACAAAGTCCTACATGGCTTGGGTCCGGGGTACTTGCAGGAACGTCTCCTGCCAGCAGTGACGTCCCATTGCCCGGTGCGCTCCCACAGGCAGGGCCTCCTTGGGGTGCCGTCAGCCAGACAGTGTCGGCTGGTGGCGCCCAGGGGGAGGGCCTTCTCTGTGGGAGCACCCACCCTGTCGAACCAGCTCCCCTTGGGGCTCCAATTGGCCCCGGACCTCTGTTCCTTCCGCCGCAACCTGAAGACCTGGTTTTTTCAGCAAGCAGGCCTGGACTGAAGGGAAGGGTTTTTAGCTGGATTTTAGATTAGTTTTATTGGTTTTAGAGTTTATTGGGCTTGGGTTTAATAGTGTTTTAATGAATTTATTTGTATTGTGTATTTTACTGTGAGCCACCCTGAGCCCCTAGGGAGAAGGGCGGCATATAAGTCCAATAAATAATAATAATAATAATAATAACAACAACAACAACCATAACTCTGAGAGGGAACTTGGAGTCCTAGTGGACAACCCGTTAAATATGAGCCAGCAGTGTGCGGCGGCAGCCAAAAAAGCCAATGCAATCCTAAGCTGCATTAACAGAGGGATTCAATCAAGATCAAGTGAAGTACTAATACCACTCTATCGAGTCTTAGTAAGGCCACCCCTAGAGTACAGCATCCAGTTTTGGTCACCATACTATAAAAAAAGACGTTGAGACATTAGAAAATACACAGAGAAAGCAATAAAGATAATTAGGGGGCTGGAGGCTAAAACATACAAAGAATGATGTTGAGTTATATCAAGAAAACAGCAGTGATTTTGAATCACAAGACTGGGCATCTAGGAATGGAAGGATGGGTGTTGGAGTCCCAACATGTCCTATACGCGCCTGGCACCTAAAAAAAAAAAATCAAATCTTAAACCAGGGTTGCAAATCCAGTCTGAAAATTGTACCCTGTCAGGATTCCAGCGACCGCCCTAATTAAATCATGAGCCTCGAGCCAAACTTCAAAAAATTTCAAAGGATTTATTAGGAGCGACATGCTGGCATGATCTGTATGAAGCCGACTCTGAGATACGTAATTTACAATCACCTATGACCCTGTTTTCCTCCACCCCTCTGGGTGTATCATAGTTCAGATTGTCCAACAGAACACATTCATGGGCTAGGTGTCATCAATCATGCTCTCCAATAGAGGAATACCCGGTTGCCTGAGTTACAATCTTTGTGAGATAAGCTTGGAATGTGCTTCTGAGTTCATTTGCTATGTGCTCCTTCCGGGTTTCTGCCCCCCTCCCTTTAGCATGGCAACTTGGATACCAGCATAGGGATGTTTGACAAGTTGACATACCCTCAGCTTCAAGGAGGCTGAATTTACTTGGAGTAGGCCAGATGTTTCGGTCCAAAAAACGCCAAATCCAATTCAGCCATGAGATACGAACATCTCAAGATGTTCCATAATTGGCCTCAGAAAGAATTTGGATGGTTGTGGAGCGTCCTAGTTCGCTATTGTTTTGATGGTGCAGGTTGGGTTTTGAACGTTTTTGTGTAGATTTACCAACACGTTTTTTGGGGGGGGGGCATCCTTTTCCCCTCCTGTCCCCCCGCAGTCTTGAGGGTCCTACGAGACAAGGAGGACGTGGAGGAAGAGATAGAAGAACTTCACCAAGAAGATGTAGCTGAGATGGAAGAAAAAGAACTGAGTGTGTTCAGTCGGCTTACCTACAAAGGTCTACGGAAGCAAATCATCTCTGTTATCCTCCTGATGGCTGGGCAACAATTCTCAGGGGTCAATGCTGTAAGGCCCAGGCTGGGGCTGGCTTGAGGGGAAGAGAGTGGGGGGACATCAGGGTTGGTTGGACATGACCAACTGGGGTCTATGATGGTCCCAGTTTCCATCCCACCTTGCCTTTGGTGGTGGGGAGCTTGGAAAATGAAGTTCTGAAGCATCTGGAGAACTTCAACGTTGGCCCCATGCCATGTCAAAGAATATGGAGGGCTTTCTGATGCTTTCAAATTAGAGGTAGCCCCCCCCAGAAGGTCTTTTGAACAATGGAATTGTTGGTGGTGGGGTTCTCCTTCCAGGTGTATTATTACGCCGAGACAATCTACAGAACCAAGTGGCTGAACGAGTACAAAGCTCGGTACATCAGCATCGTCTCTTCCACATTCATCCTTTTGACTTTGTTATTTGTGGTGAGTTCTCCACCTCTGTGTTTCTATCGATGGGGCCTCTGGCCAGTTTCATTCAAATCCAACCAGGTTCAGTCCAGACAACCATCCAGTCAGAGCTGAAGAAGGTCCTTGGACTGAGAACCTCCCTAGACATTTAGTCCAGAAAACAAACCATGGTTTGCTCCATGGTGGTTGGCACACCTTGATTCAGGCTTCACCCCTTTAAAGTCTCTTTGCTTCCAGGCAAAGTTTTGCAGCCTTGGCCATTTGAAGATATGTGGACCTCGACTCCCAGAATTCTCCGTGTGGGCTGGGAATTCTGGGAGTCGAAGTCCACAAATCTTCAACAGTGGTGGGATTCAAAACAAATTACTACCAGTTCTGTGGGTGTGGCTTGGTGGGCGTGGCTTGTGTGGGTGTGGCAGAGGAAGGTTACTGCAAAATCCCCATTCTCTCCCCACCCCGCTAACCTGCTTTCCAGCTCCATTCTCCTGGGCAGGGCAACCAAAGAAGACCCAGCCGATCAGTTGGGACTCAATGGGAGGCAGAGAAGAGATGGGATTGGTGGGGCCAGTCAGAGGTGGGATTTGCCGTTTCTCCGAACTACTCAAAATTTCCACTACCGGTTCTCCAGAACTGGTCAGAACTGGCTGAAGACCACCTCTGATCTTCAAATAGCCAAGGTTGAGGAAACATGGCGTTAGAATGATGGTGGCCACTCCCAGCCAGTTATGGCTTGTTTGACAAACCATAGTTGAAAAGAGTCATGGCTTAGGCTCCCTTTCAATCTTGGATGTTCTAACCCTGTAGACCTATAGCGTCGACAGCTTGGGGCGAAGACTCTTAATCCTGGTGGGGTTTGGCACCTGTAGCATCTTCTGTGTCTTGTTGACCATAACTCAGGAGCTTCAGGTATGCAATTGAAACTTCTCCAAAAATTGTGAGGAACACCCCTCCCACCTTTTTCTTGGGATAAAAAAGCCAAATCCAACAGGCCAAACATGCCCCAATATTTTCTGCTGGATTTGGGGCGAGGCCTTTGTTTTAAAAATGTATTGATCCCTGAAGTTTGTGTCTTCTGGCCAAAATTATTTGTCCATCCTTTTGATTGTCTCAGGTTGGGGTGACCAACCAACTTCGGAGGGTTCCGAGATAGCAAAGCATGGGATCATCATCTCCTTTTAATGACCCCATAAATCCCTTGCAGGGTGGAGTCTGGGCAACGGAATGGAGCTGAGTATTTCCTGGCCGGATGCCTTTCCCTGTTGCCAATGAGGAGTTTTGTTCAGCAGATATATTCTCATAGTGCCCAGAGAGAGAGAGAAATACCTGCCTCTACCTAGGATCAAACTTACAGCTTCCTGATTGTGAGGCGAGAACTCCCACCTCTAGGCCACCGCACCACCCATAGCAAAGCGTGGGATGCGCCCCCACCCCCAAATCCCATAATTTCTGAGAACCCGTTTGTCCTTCTGGGTGACCTTAAAATTTGGCATTTTTGTGAGCCGCTTCATAAGTGGGATGGCTGGGGGAATACAGGTAGTTCCCGACTTACAGCAGTTCATTTAGTTGACCGCCCAAAGTTACAACGGCACTAAAAGCGTGGCTTATGACCGTTTTTTCACACTTACGACCAATTGCAGCCTCCCCGTGGTCGCGTGATCAAAATTCCGTGATTCGCTTAACAACGGTGGCAAGGAAGGTAGTGAAATTGGGGCAAAACCCACTTAACAAATGCCTCCCTTCACAACAGGGCTCAGCTGGGGTCGTAAGTGGAGGACCGGCTGTACTGTCATTTAGAAGATTTCAGCATTCACACCTTTGGTGCACAGTTTTTTTTTTAAATATGATGCTTGTTAATTTTAATGCCCTTATGATTTTTTTTTTTTTGTGTTGTGGCATTGGAAGCCTCCCTGGGACTGGCCTGGATCCGGAGGGGAGCGGCCTGTAAATTTAATAAATAAATATAAATAAACTTCCTCCAACAGATGACGGTCTCTTGGTTGTCTTACGTCACTTATATTTTCCTGCTGATACTCCTCATTGGGCATGATAGGTCCAGGTAAGGCATCTTCATCTGGGGATAGGGAGGATAATTGGGGGGTGCCTTTCTGACCATCATCTTTTCCTTCTCCTCTCCCTTCTCTTCTTCCCCTTCTTCTTCCCCTTCATTGTCTCCTCCTCCTCTTCCTCTTCTTCTCTTCCTCTTCTTCCTCTTCCTCCTTCCCCTCCTCCTTCCTTTTCTTCCTCCTCTTCCTCTTCTCTTCCTCTCTTCCTTCTCTTCCTCCTTCCCTTGCCTCTTCGTCCCCTTCTTCTTCCCCTTTTCTTCCTCTTCTGATCTTCTTCCTTCCCATCCCCCCGCCATCTCCTCCCCTCCCCTCCTGCTCTTCCCCTTCCCCTTCTTCTCCCTCCTGCAGGTCCACTACCAAATATCATCATAGCTGAACTGTTCCTGCAGTCATCCAGATCGACGGGAATTGTTCTTGGGGGCTTTGTCCATTGGTTCCTAAGAATTATAACTGGGATTATGGTCTTTGAGGTTGAGGTGAGTGAATTTGAATTGGTCTCTGAGCCCCCTCCTTATTTAAACACACACACACACACCCCTACACACACACACACACACACACAGAGTATCTATGTCTAGAGAGATTCTCTGTCATCCAGGTCATGGTTGTCCCAAAAGGTGCTTTTTCAAGAGGCAACTGGACTTTCTTTAGGTTTTTTTTTCTTTTGAAGACTGCAAGGAATATAAATCCTTCCATTCCCCCACCATTCACTTAGAACCGAAGAAGCTTCTGAGGATGAGAAGCGAAATGCCTTCAAAGGAAAAACAAAGGAAGTATTTCTGAGGTTTTTTGGGGGGTGAGAAATGGTTTTTTTTTGAGTCAGCTGAAAGAGCCCTTTCTACATTATGCTTCTCACTACGTTCTTTTTGATTTGTCTGCTAAGCGTCTAGGCTAAGATTTGCAGGCAGAGCCTGCTAGAATATTGTTATCATGTCTCTATAGCAACATGAGATAAGTCCGTCTTGTGATGTCTGATTTACTGCGCATGCTTGAAACAAGAACTTCCTATAACTTTTTGTATATGCCTGTGTGTGCTTAACTGCTGGTAATGTAGTCAGTTAGGTTTGTTATTTTTGATAATAAAAATATGTTTCTTAGATTAGTTTCTGGGTTTTATTTAATCAAAGTATACAGCAAAAGAAGGCACGGTCCACCACCTCTAATTATCAGGGATTTTGGAAGCTGTTTCTTACGCTTTGACAATGCTGACTGCCGTCTCTTTTGGTCCATTTTCCCCTCCAGATTAATGTTGGATCCTACAGCTTTCTCCTCTTCTGGCCTCTCTGCATCGCTGGCTTCGTGTTTATCTTCAGGAACATCCCTGAGACCAAACAGAAGAGCTTTCTGCAGATCCGGAACCTTCTGGCTGCACAGGCCATCAAAAGGATTAATGTCCGGGGATCCCAACGCCGGTCAAATCCGTTCAAACGGCTGGATAGGGGGAGGCGTAAAAAACCCAGGAACTTCACTTCCAGTGTCCCATCCGTGCCCTCAATTTAAGGAAGGGGCCCCTTGGTCTCCTGCTCCGTTGAGATTTTTCTACTATCTTTGTTTGCCATTTTTAAAAATAAATGAGATGTCTTTCTTGCGGAAGAGAATTGCTTGCTTTGATGGTGGGGTTCGGTCAAGGAGGATGGAGAGACCCAGGAGTGGGCTCAGAGGTGGCATTCAGCTGGTTCTGACCAGTTCTGGAGAACTGGTAGTGGAAATTTTGAGTAGTTTGGAGGAACGGCCAATCCCACCTCTGACTGGCCCCATCAGTCCCATCTATTCTCTGCCTCCCATCAAGTCCCAGCTGGTCTCCTGGTTGCCCTGCACAGGAGAACGGAGCTGGAAAGCAGGTTAGTGGGGTGGGGAGGGAATGGAGATTTTGCAGTATCCTTCCCCTGCCATGCCCATGCTGTTTCTGTTCAATAACCATTGATAAAACGAATGCCATATTTCAAAATATTCCTTGTCTTCCTTCTCTTTAATTTCAAGTGTTAATCTAACCATTTCTGCACATTCTAGTATTTTTTTAAAATTCTCTTCTGTAGGGATCTCCGCCTCTTTCTGATGTTGCACAAATACAATTCTGGCTACTGTTAACACATGTAGTATCAGATACATAGTCCCTTTATTATATTTTTCTGGTATGATACCCAACAGAAATATTTCTGGTTTTAGATCTGTATGTTCCTATAACATTTTTTTTCTATCCAAGTATGTATTTTTGTCCAGAATGCTTTTGCCTTTGGGCACGTCCACCACATGTGGTGGTAGGAGCCCAAAATCTGCTTACACTTCCAACATTTAGCAGGCATATCTTTAAACATATTAGCTAATCTTGCTGGTGGGAAGTGCCATCTGTAAAACATTTTATGTAAGTTTTCTTTTATAATTGTTAATTTATAATTCCTATCCCATAACTTTTGCCATTTATCCACTTCTATAGAATAACCAAAGTTACATCTGTTTAATGACTTAAATGACTTAGGGAATAGAAGGGGAACTCATCAAATTTGTAGATGACACTAAGGCTGGCAGGAATAGCCAACACCCCAGAAGAGAAGCTCAGGACCCAAAATGATCTGAATTTCGATCATATGACTGTGGGGATGCTGCAACGGTCATAAGTGTGAGAAACGGTCGTAAGTCACATTTTTCAGTGCCAGTGTAACTTTGAATGCTCACTAAACAAACTATGTACATCAAAGACTATCATTTTAGTGATTTTTTTAAAAAAATGTCTACAATCCATCTGTCCGGAATGGCATAGGTTCTTCTGCTTGAGAGGGGGGGAAGGGGGTTGGACTAGATGACCTAGAAGGTCCCTTCCAACTCTGTTAATCTGAAATGTATTGGTTCTTGCCTGATGCAGTACCTGCATCTGGCCACCGGAGGGCACCCTTCACGGTCCTTTCCCAATTCTAATCTATGAACACAACGAACAGGTTTGCTGTATTTTATTTAGTACAGTCTTTATTGATTAGCCCTTGGGCCATATCGAAGTGCAAAGTTCCAGCAATAAATTGTTGCTAAAATTTGATAAAAACAATTCAAAATGGAATTTAGTAAAATACAATTTAAAATGGAATCAGAATAAAATACAATTTAGATAAAATAATAATAAAATGCAATCTAAAATGGAGTTGTAATAATGTAGAATAATTTAAGATATAGATAAAATATGACAGCATCATACTTCGGAGTCGCCCCGTATTTTATTTGATTGTGTAAGTTAGTTGTGTTCCACCTGCAGTTAGACTGTTTTACCTTCTTTGCAATATAATTGACGGTTGGGGGGGGTGGCATACCGTTTCAATAGATCATGACTATTTATTGAATCCTGGTTTCTTACTGGTCAAAGGGCTGAGGAGAACTCTGTTGCCTCTAGGGCTGCGCTCCCTCCAAAGTTGGAGGTTGCCTTAACCATGGTTAACTGGTAGCTTTCTCCCAGCTAAGCCACAAGGAAGCCATGATTGACCAACAGATAAGGCTGAGCTTGCCCAATTGCCATAAGCCTGAATCAACTAACCATGATGGTTAGTGGATATGATGAGGAGCCATCAGTCTCTGAGGAGACCGAGAAGACTTGAGGCTTGAAAGAAAGACGGGATTTTTGAGTTTTTCTCTTTCTGTTCCCTTTTAGGGGAAACCGCTGAGGCGCCATTTTCCTTGGATCCAACTGTCAACCGGACCACGGAATCCTGCAGAGCCCTCGCCTGATTGGCTCTCCCCATCAGGCACCGGTTCCAGGCCTGGTTTGGCCGTCAATCCAGAGAGACCCCATTCCTTGAATCCTCTGGTGGGGGGGGCAGAAGCATTGGTTGAACCTGAACCCGGGGCCTGGCTGGTGAGGAACTCAGTTGGAGTGGGGGGTGAGGGGGCTGTCTTGCCTAGTGGGCAAAGAGGGGCAATGAGAAAGGAGAGGTGGAGGGGAGAAGGAAGGGGAGGTATTACAGAAGGGAATGAAGTAAAATGTTAAGTTTTGGGGGAAGCCAAACATTTTCGAAGGACCTCCAAATTACTTCCTCCCTCCCTCTCTCCTTCCTGTGTTCATTTCCTCCCTCCCTCCCTCCCTCCCTTCTTCTTTCCTGTGTTTCCTTTCTTCCTTCTTCCTGCATTCCTGTGTTTGTTTGTTTCCCTTCTCTTCCCTTCTCTCTCCCTTCCTTCTTTCCTTCCTTCCTTCCTCTTTCCTGTTTCCTTCCTTCCTCCCTCCTTCCTTCCTGTGTTTGTTTCCTTCCCCTTCCTTCTCTCTCTCTCCCTTCCTCCTTCCTGTGTTTCCTTCCTTCCTCCTGCCTTCCTGTGTTTGTTTCCTTTCCTTCCCTTCTCCTTTCCTTCCTTCCTTCCTTCTTTCCTTCCTTCCTTCCTTCCTTCCACTTCCCCTTCCTTCCTGTTCCATTTCCTTCCCTTCCTTCCTTCCTTCCTTCCTTCCTTCCTTCCTTCCTTCCTGTGTTTCCTTCCTTCCTCCTTCCTGTGTTTGTTTCCTTCCTTCCTTCCTCCATACCCCTTCCTTTTCCATTTCCCTTCCCTTCCCTTCCTTCCTTCCTTCCTTCCTTCCTTCCTTCCTTCCTTCCTTCCTTCCCTCTTTCCTTCCTTCCTTCCTGTGTTTCCTTCCTCCTGCCTTCCTGTGTTTGTCTCCTTCCCCTTCCCTTCTCTCTTTCCCTTCCTTCCTTCCTCCTTCCTGTGTTTCCTTCCTTCCTTCTTCCTTCCTGTGTTTGTTTCCTTTTCTCCCTCCCTCCCTCCCATCTGTTTCCTGCTTTCCTTCCTGCCTCTTTTCTTCTCTAAACACGAAAAATACCCTGATCACAGCTGACTCCTCTAGTCAGTTCGAAACCATTGTGTGTCTCTGGCTTAGTTGCCAAGCGGGGCATTTGAAAAGAAGGTGCTAACTAACCAAACTGGAAACCCCCATGGAGGTTAGTGTTTCATTTCTGATCTAACCTGCTTTGTGTGCAACCAGTTAACTTCAGGAGCCACAGGATAGCTTGTGAGTTGCTAAGCAAGACAGCTATGAAGTGAGCTTTGTCTCATTTTACGACCTTTCTAGCCACCATCGTTAAGTGAATCAATGCGGTGGATAAAAGTTAGCAACACGGTTGTTAAGCCAGTCTGGCTGCCCCCCATTGATTTTCCTGGTCAGAAGGTTGCAAAGGGAACCATCATAAAAGCGAGTCAGTTGCCAAGCGCCCAAATTTGGATCCCCCTGATCATGGAGATGGAACAATGGTCATAAGTGTGAAAACCAGTCCTAAGTCCCTTTTTTTTCATGTCACATTAAACTGTCACTAAATGAACTGCTACCTGTATAGCCAGCAGAGAAAAAAAACAGGAAAAAATAATTCCGTATCCTCCCCAAAACTCAATGGTTTTGGGAGTTTCTTGTTTTCATTCAGTTTGGGATTGTTTTAACCAGAGGTCTCCAAACTTGGCAACTTTTAAGACCGGTGGACTTCAACTCCCAGAATCCTCCAGCCAGCCGTGTCTGTTTCTTTTTTCTCTGTGGAGAGAGACTGCAGAGGAAGGGATTACAAGAGAGCAAACTATGCTGGCTGCAGACTTCTGGGAGTTGAAGTCCACAAGTCTTAAAAGTTGCCAAGTTTGGGGACCCCAGGTTTTAATGAAAAAATTTCCCTGGATCTCTGAACTGCCTTTTCTCCTTTTTCTTCCCAGGTAGCTTGGTGTGATTGTCGCCTTCACAAAACCCCTCCCCAAAAGAAACCATGGAACGCACAAGAGAGGTGGATAAGAAAGTGATATTGAAAGAATGGACACAGGTGAATTGCTATTCTTTTAGGAGGAAAAGCAGAGCCAGGCTATAAAAAAATAAATAATAATTGATCAAAATGTATTTGTGTCTTGGGGCTGATCACGTGACCATGGGGATGCTGCAACGGTCGTAAGTGTGAGAAATGGTCATAAGTCACATTTTTTTTGTGCCGTTGTAACTTTGAACGGTCACTAAAGGAACCATTGAGGACTATCTGTATCGTCATCTTTTAACGGCGTAGGAGTCTGGGCAACTGAATGGAGCTGATTACTTTACTGGCCGAATGCCCTTCCTGTTGCCAGTGCAGAGTTTTGTTCGGCAGATAATATCCTCATCGTGCCCAAAGAGGAAATATCTGTTGAGGACTATCTGTATCTGTGCTTTAAAACAATATGGAGATCTGCATTCAAAACAAAGACCTCTCCTTGTCTTTTTTCTTCAAAGCTTACACAAACCTCACGCCACCTTGTCTTTGTAACCGGCTTAGCGTCGCTCCAGCTGGGTTACAACCATTGGCTCTGCTACTCGGACACTAAGGTGAGTGACCTTCGCAAAGCATCCTAGGTATCAATCAAGTTATCTCCTTCAAATGAACGATGTTCCGAGTAGTGCAGTATTTTTGCAGGTCCGCTGGTGTGATTGCAGGAAGCTGCAACTTCTGGATGTGTTTTGCAAAATTCTTGGACGTGGTACCAAGGGCCCCAGTGACAATGGGTGTCACTGTCACATGTTTCATCCATAACCGCAAAGTTTCAATGAGCAGGTCGCGATATTTTGTGATTTCCCCACACACACACACACTTTGCTTCCAAGCTCCAAATATCCTTGACGGAAGACAAAAAACTCCCACACAAAGGGTTACAAGAAGGAGGGAAAAAACAACACAAACCAGGCAGGATAAGGGCTGGAGGACGTCCACAGAACACACACTGGGAAGGATGCCAAACTCAAGAGAGGAACCATAAACTAGAGATATTTCCACACTTGGTTTCCAGTGCCCGCCCGTACGCATGTCTGTCCCCTTATTCAGTTGTCACAGCTGCAGCTCATGAAGTGGATCAGGGCCCCTTCCTCCCCCATAGACCATGCCACTCACGTTTCTCCCTTATCTGCTCCTCCCTGCATGCCCTAGGATGGAGAGGGGATGGGCCTGGGTCCTCCTCTGACTGCTCAGCCGGCCTCTGTCCTTCCCCAGCCTCCTCCACAACCTCCGGAGCCACACTTCCTCCCCCTGTTGGCTGTTCCTCCTCTCCCTCAGAGTCAGTTTCCACCAGGGGACATGACAGGGTCTCTACATCAGTTACTCCTTTCTTCCTTCCAGCTCATCCGACAATTTTATGATCTAACCTATCACAGCGGGAAGAAAAATAACAGTCAAAATGATACAATTCATGACGATTTGGTGATCGGTATAGCCAGCGGCCTGTTTCCTTTCGGAGCCATGTTGGGCTCACTTCTTGTTGGAGTCCTGGTGGATAAATATGGCAGGTAAATGGATTTAGGGTGCTGCGAAGACCCATCCGTGAAGGTGGTGTTGGGGTAGAGTAAAAGAAAGAAGGGAAGGAGAAGAATGGAGTGACATATTAGTCTGCTCCAGGAAATGTAGGTTGAAGTTCACCTTCACAAGTCCCCAAAGATGGTTGGATACGGAATCTGGTCTTCTCCAAGAAGGAGGATAGATGGAAGTGAAGTTTGAGGTTCATTAAAGCAACTAGGTCTGCTTGCAGAATGAGTGTTTCCTTATTATTCCCACTTTCTCAACCTCTGTATCTCCCAGTTCTCTCTCCCAATTCTCACCGGTTCTTGTCTTCTTCTCTAATACTACCCAAGATGGAAGAGACATCTGAATCCCACCATTTTTTTTTCTGTTGTGCCTTCAGGAAAGGGACAATGATGACCGATAATTACATTTCCTTGGTGTGTTCCATGTTGATGATTTACGCCAACCTTCAGCATGGATTTATCTTTGCCATGTTTTCCCGTTTCTTTATTGGCATCTCAATGGGTGAGTAGGGGAAGTGTGTGAGTGTGTGGGGGGGTCATTTCATGTTGAACCCTCCCAAGCGAAGAGAAAGTTGCCTCCCAAGAAAACGGGCCCATGTTTTCCAGCGAGAACAACTGCCACAGTTTAACGTTGGTGGCCGAAGCAAGGACCTTAGCATTGAATAGGATTATCTTCCCTTAAAGCTGTTCCACTCCCTGACTTAAATGCATCCATGATCCTTCTGAGATCTCTACTATCCTTCTGAGGTGCTGCCCAGGTGTGGTTTTACACAGGGGTGGGATTCAAAAAATTTTTTTACTACCGGTTCTATGGGCATGGCTTGGTGGGCGTGGCAGGGGAAAGATACTGCAAAATCCCATTCCAGCCAACCTACTTTCCAGCTCCGTTCTCCTGTGCAGGACAACCAAAGAAGACCCAGCCGATCAGCTGGGGCTCAGAAGGCGGAGAATAGATGTGAGCCGGGCCAGTCAGAGGCGGTATTTGCCGGTTCTCTGAATGACTCGAGTTTTCTGCTACTGGTTCTCCAGAACTGGTTAGAACCGGCCACCTCTGGTTGTGGACTTCAACTCCCAGAATTCTTTAGTCAGCATACCTTGCTGAGTAGTTCTGGGAGTTGAAGTCCTACAAGTCTTAAAGTTGCCAAGTTTGAAGACTCGTCCTCTAGGGCTATGTTAGCAATGACAAAGGAAGGCTTTCTGAGCATGTCTGGAATGTTATTGTTCCACAGGTATTTACTCCAGCGTGATTCCTATGTATCTCCTAGAGACCAGTCCCCTGAATATGAGGGGTTCCATCGGTATGGTGCCCCACTTCTTTCTAGTGATCGGGGTCCAACTGGCTCAGATATTTGCCTTTCCTGAACTACTGGGCACCGTAGAAGGTAAACTCCATTTCCTCTTGATAAGTGGGGGAAGTGTAGGGATTACATCACCCAACATCCCCTCCTTCAACCACTGGTTTCTCTTCATGCAGGTTGGCCAGTCCTGGTGAGTTTGCCTGGGCTCTTGGCTATCTGGCAGATCCTTCTGCTTCCTTCCTGCCCGGAAAGTCCGAGGTACCTGTTGATGCAGAAGAAAGAAGAAGAAGAAGCCAGAGAAGGTATCTGATAGGGTTGGGATGGAACCATATTTAAACTTGTGGCAGCATGAGTGGTGTTTAAACAAGCCCAGACTCTAGGAAATGTGAAAATGTGGAGTGGTCAGAGGAGGTATTATCTCACTGATTGTGTTCCATCAAGTTGTTGTTGAATAAGTTTTCTCCAGGGGGATCTGTCCCCAGCTTGGTCCTTCAGAACTTCCAGTGATTCACTCATCATCCCTCCAGCTAAGTTCAAACATCGGCACTCAACACTCCATTAATTCATAGTTTGTTCCCGACAAATGCCCCTCCCTTAAGTGTCTCCTTAAGTCTCAGTCCCCAGGTGTGCCTTCTGGAGGGGGACGGGGCGTTCTCCTCCCGAGTACTCGCATCAGTCTGTGCTGTTCTTGCCTTCTCTCCACTCTCCGTGCTTGAGGATCAGGAGGGGGCAGTCCTTTCTCATCGCCTGAACTCTGTTTCTCATGTTCACTGCTTAGCCTCTCTTGGTCATGCTGCCCCCCCTTCCTCCCTGCCTACAAGCCGTCTTAATCCTGAAAGGCCCTGGCCTGAGTGGCCCTGCTCCTCCCCATTTTCCTCTGAAGCCACCGCTCTAGAGATTGTTCATGCAGTTAATAAACAAAGTGCTGCACGGACATCTTTATAAGGGGGTTCTTGTCTACTTGGATGACATCCTCATCTAAACTGAGACGATGGACGACCACATACCCCTAGTCCGCCAGGTACTAGAAAAACTTCTAGCAGCAAACCTGTATGTCAAGCTGTTGAAATGAGAATTTCACCGCGCACAGTTGGACTACCTGGGCTACCGAGTCTCCAGTGAGGGCATAGAGATGGACCCAGCCAAAGTACAAGCCGTTCTGGGCTGGCCACAACCAATAGAGATTCTCTATTTTGTGCCGCTAGAAGTTTTTCTGGTACCTGGCGGACTAGAGGTATGCTCATCTTCCTTCACAGATTTAGGCTCCGACGGGGAGCATGACACCACCCCACCCTTATCCTTATCCTGTATTCTTGTCCCACTTCAACCTCAACCTTTGGGGGAGGGGTTTCTGTTTCTTCTCCCCAGTTCTGAAGCACCTCAGGTTGCAGAGCGCTGAGGATGAACTGGAGGAACTCCGACGGGAAGACCTTTTTGAGAAAGATGAGAAGAAAATGAACACCCTGCGGTTGCTGGGCTATCGTCCACTCCGTTGGAACGTGGTTTCGGTGGTGATTATCGAAACAGGCCAGCAGCTTTCCGGCGTCAATGTGGTAAGGCAGGGGTGTCAAACTGGATTTCTTCGTGGGCCGGATCAGCATTGTAGTTCTCCTCTGCGGGCCAGCAGGGGGGAGGCATGGGGGGGGGCAGGACAGATGCCTCTTGCAGCGCCCTGCTGGCCAAAACGGGGGGTGTGTGGGGTCTGCGCGGCCTCCCTGCGCCTCGTTTTCACCCTCCAGGTCTCCTGCAGCACTCACCTGGCTGTTTTTGGGCCGTTTTTCAATCCGTTTTCGGCTCGTTCTTGGGCTGTTTTTGGGCCGTTTTTCAATCCGTTTTCAGCTCGTTCTTGGGCTGTTTTGGGGCTGTTTTCGGGCCTTTTTTGGCCTGTTTTGGGGCTGTTTTTCTATTTGGATGGAGTTGGTGTGGTGCGCTGCACCCATAAATGTGCCCCTCAGAAGGGTGGGAACACACAACCCACCAACTGTGGTTTGTAGTTGGGACAAACCGCAGTAGGGAAGCCCCAAAGATCTTTGTTTCTGGACGTGACTGACTAAGGCTTCTTGGAGTCTATGAGTCTTAAAGCTGCCAGGTTTGGAGACTTCTGCTCTGGGGATACATAACCAAAAATGAGGACCATCTTCTGAACATGTCTGGAAACCAAGTCCTTTCGTTGTGCTGGTTTTCTTTCAGATCTACCTCTACGTTGAGGAAATGCTCTACTTTACCGGGTTAAGCCACGAAAACGCCCGATATTTCCAAATGATGAACACTGGCCTTTTAATCTTGGCTATCTTATTCGGGGTGAGCCTCTCCTCCTCTTCTTTTCTTCTTTTTCCTCTTCCTCTTCCTCTTCTTCTAATTCTTCTTTTCTTCTTCCTCTTCCTCCTCTTCTTCTTTCTTCCTCTTCTTATTCCACTTCCTCCTCCCCTTCTTTTCTTCCTTTTCTTCTTCTTCCTCTTCCTCCTCCTCCACTTCTTCTTTTCTTCCTCCTCCTCCTCCTCTCCCTCTTCTTCTTTTCTTCCTCTTCCTCCTCTTCCCCCTCCCGTCTTCTTCTTCTTCTTCTTCCCGCTCCTCCTCCTCCTCCTCCATCTTCATTTTTTAACCCTGTTTTGTTGAAAAGAAGCCAGATGTAGTTTTTCAGCCGAGCAAAATAGCCATCGTGAGGCTGAATCCTGGTTTGTTTCCCACCTTTCTGTTTGATCTTCTCCTTCCTGACCTGAAATCAAACCATGGCAGCTTTGGCCATTTTGTGTGGTGTGTGGGCGCTGAGCTGAATGGAGGTGGAAAAATGGAGTTGGTTCTGACCTAGGAGAGAAACCAGTAGGTGGTCATTTATTCCATCCCCACCCCTCATTTTGCAGATGTACATCGTGGATAGGAAAGGGCGGAAAACGCAGCTTCTCGTTGCGTTTGGGATGGCCACTGTCTTCTGCCTCGTGTTCACAGTGACCCGAGATCTACAGGTACGTAACAGGGGAGACGTTGCTCAGAAAGGATGGGATTTGGGAATTTAGAATAACAAACAGTTGGAAGAGACCTTGGACTTCTTCTAGTCCAGGCAGGATACCCTACCACCACTTCAGGAAAGCAGCAGAAGCAGCAGAAGTCTTTCTTTCTCTCCCCAAACTCAGCCAAAATGAGTCTTTGTGAGACTTGTCATGCCTCTTGAGCAGGGCAGGAGGCAGCTGCAGGGTCCCAAAGACTCATTTCTGGCGGAGTTGGGGAGAGAAA
>CM019158.1:6902579-7055984 GCA_009733165.1 Naja naja | reverse complement strand
TAGGCAGATGACAGAGATAGATAGATTAGGATAGAGGGAGAGAAGATGGAGAGAGAAATGGATGATAGAGATAGATATATACGGATAGAGAGAGAGTCAGATGACATAGATAGAGGATAGATGGATGGATGAATGGATAGATAGATAACATGGAGTCTCTCTTGACCCTTGGCAGTTGTCTGCATGAGTCTCTGCTGTTTCGGGGGCCCATTTCAGCCACCCTGGTCTTCTTCCTGGGGCACAGAGCAAGAGCCTGGCCCCAAATCACCCAGCTGCCTTCCTGCCTAAGGCAGGACTCTCCCTCTTCCAGATTACCTAATACCCTTTGATGAAATACTGCAGCGAAAGAGGGAGGCCGGAATGTGGAAAAGCCAGTTTGGGCATCTCCTCCATTAGCCAACCTCACGCCATCCCTGCGAGGTAGGCAGGCGCGGCCTGCTCCTAGCCAAGCCAGGATTTGAAATCCAGGCTATCTTTTCCCTGGCGGTTTTTGGGTGCAGTGGCTATAGAGATGGTTTAATCATTGTTAATTTGTTTGCAGAACTCTTGAATGGCTTCTTCCTTGTGGAAACCCTTTTGGGATGAGAAATATTGTACAAGTTTCCTTTTTACAGGTGTTTTATTTTTTAAGCTGGGGAATTCTAATACCGAACACCCAGCAGGCAGAAGGGGAATTTGGCGGAAAGAATAGAATAGAATAGAATAGAATAGAGTAGAATAGAATAGAATAGAATAGAATAGAACTTTATAACGGTCTTAGACCAGCAATAGACATCACTATTTACAATATATTAAAAAATTGTACTGACACATTATACCACATTAATAGTGATAATAACATCCCTGTTACGAAAATACATGTTCTCAAACAGGGTCACTCCCTGGTGTATATGAGTGGGGAGCCAATAACTTTGTGTGTAAATATTATGTTCCGAACATTGTTCTATCTCCAAAAATTGGCACAAATTGACAGCTGTAATTCTGTAACCAATTTTTTTTCTTGTAGACATTGCAGCCACACAGAATTTTGCCACCGCACGTGTAATATAGCCGGGTTTGAGTCCTGGAGGAGAAAGCCTACATAAAAATGGTCTTCCCTTCAAGCATGGCAATCTCTCTGGTGACCTATTAACTCTGAATAACTTTATAGTACAGGGGGAAAAGAGCAGATGTACAAGCACACCAACTGTGCAAAGTAGGTTTTCATCGCTTTCCCTTGTCTGGGTATATTTCACCCACATCCCTGCAAGGCACTTTGGTTTGGTTTTGGGTTTTGCATTTTTCCTCTATCAGCCCGGGTTGCATTTTCCTTTAGACACATCACATTTTGGTTGTAGTTAATAAAGGGCGCAGGATCAGCTTAAAAGGTTGGTTTTGGGACAAGATATTATCTTCCCTCTTGACCTCGAGTTTATTTCTCCTTGTTAATCCCAACCACTGCATTTTTTTCCCCTGCAGAATTTTGAAAGAAGAGAGTTGTGTTTGTTTGTCTGTCCCCGTGACAGTTTTGTGGCTAAGATACCCGCAGCCCTGCTTTCCCTGCCAAGTAAGGTGTGTTGCAGGGAGGTGTGCAATGCTGCCAGCTTGCGTGCCTTCCTTGCCGACAACCACACCGGGCTGAGGTTCGAAAACTATTCCAGTTGAAGGATTGCAGTTGTGGGATAAAATATATCTCTCTTTTTATTTAATGACCCATTCTGGCCTTGGCTTTTTCCTTTTGCGAAGTGTGTGGCTGATGGACAGAGGAAAATTGTCATTCCCAGTGGCCAAAGAGCAAACACAAGCTGTGAAGTAACTTGGTTTTGTCTACCAAAGTCCAAAAGGCAGAAGAAAGAAAAAGAAAGATAGAAAGAAAGAAAGAAAGAAAGAAAGAAAGAAAGAAACAATCGTTTTGTTTTAGCTTGATTTTTTTTGTTTCATCTTGCAGTTGTGGTTGGGTTTTTTCTTCTTCTTCCTCTGGTTTGGATGTGAAAAGGGGCTTGATGGGGAAATAGGTAAGTTGAGGAGGGGCTCTTTAAATGTGTGAATGGAACGTGTGTGAAAAACACAACCCTGATGGGAGTGTGTAAAAAACGTGTGCGCGTTTGGTTTTTTGTGCCATTAGTCATCACGTCTATATCTTGTCTTATAATCAACAGATTTTTTCCCCTTCCTATTCTGGGCTGCATTTTAGTTCAATGCATTATCCTGTATTTTTTAAGGAAAAAATTCAGCCTTTTTGTTCTGATTTCTACCTGAAGGACATTTATTATTTTATTGATCAGAATGATTTCCCCCTTTTTTCCCTCTTCTTTCGATTGGCATCTTATCGGCAGGATAAATAAAGTCATTTTATTTAATGCTTGAGCATTAACTGCCCTGCTGTTCTGAACTGTGGCAGGTTGCATTTTTAGTGGTTTGGCTATTATCCCTGCATTCCCTGCGTGTCCTCTTCTGGTTTCTGAGTTTAGCTTCTGAGTTTCCCAGCTGAACTAATTCACTGCAAAGGTCTTTTCCAATTTCCCAGCGGTTCCGAGGGTTATGGAGCTAAAGAAAAGTGAATGGTTTTAGTTCAAAAGATGAATGAAAGGGACTGCTGGAAAAGAAAATGCCATTTTTTTCTGGGCCAGGACAAGTGGTTCCTGATTTGGGAAATGAAGCTAAATTCAAGCTAAATTCCAGCTTCTGCAATTTGTTGCTGTCCTCACAGGCCATTTATACTTCACCCTTTTGGAGGTAGCTTTGATGGGCATCCTGTCTTTATAAGGAGTTATTCAGGGGCCACATCACAGATGGTCCTTGACTTACGACCAGCATTGAGCCCAAAATTTTCCACAGTTAAGTGAGTTGGTTAATGCTCCTTCTACGACCTTTCTTTCCACCGTTGTTAAGTGAATCACTGCCGTTCTTTAGGGAATAGCACAGTCGTTAAGTGGAACTGGCTTCTCCATTGTCAGACGGTCGCAAAATGGGACTGCCTGACCCCCCCACCCAAAGACACTGCAACTGTCATAAATACAAGTCATGAATGAATTTTCTTCATAGGGGATGCTGCAACGGACATAAGTGTGTGAGAAATAGTCACAGGTAGTCACTTTTTCCAGCGCTGTCATAACTTTGAAATGGTCACTAAATGAACTGTTGTAAGTCGAGGACTTCCTGTATGATAGCAGTGTTCCAATATTTAAGGGCCTTGGTGGCTCAGGCTGTTAATTGCCTGCACTTAAGTTCCAGCTGTCTACAATTACTGTAGGCTCGAATCCCACCAGGCTCAAGGTTGACTCAGCCTTCCATCCTCTCGGGGTAGGTAAATTGAGGACCCAAGATTGTTGGGGGCAATTAGCTGACCTTGTAAAAATGCCGCTTAGTAATAAGCAGGCATATACAATGGAATGAAGGCTATTGCTGAGCACACTGGGTTGTATCCCAAAATTGTAAGCCCCTGAGTCTCCGGAGAAGGGCTGCATATAAATGTAATTAAAAATAAAAAATAAAAATAAAAAAAATAAAATTTGGGGGGCTGCCCCAGAGAGGAGGAGGGGGTCAAGCTATTCCCCAAGGCACCTGAAGGCCAGACAAGGAATAATGGATGGAAAGTGACCAAGGAGAGATTCAGTCTGGAAATAAGGAGAAACTTTCTGACAGGGAGAACAATCAACCCATGGAATAGAAGTTGACTTTGGAAGTTGTGGGAGCTTCATCACTTTAGACCTTCTGGGCAGGGGGTTGGACTAGATGACCTACAAGGTCCCTTCCAACTCTGATTATCTGTTATCTGTATATGCCCCAAAGAGACTTCAAGGAAAGTTTTCGAATCTGGAATGACAAAACCTTGATTTATGCAAGGGGGGGTGGGGAAGAATGAAAATGCCAGCTCAGTCCAGAATGTAATTCCAATCTGGACCGAAACAAAATCGAAAAGTACACAAAACAAAAAAGGCTGGGACCAAAGTCCCATGTTTTTTGCTGCCTCCTCAAATTCCAAATTATTTTTTAATCTCATCACGTGATTGATTGATTTCCCCCCCACACACACACCAGTGGTCAGTCATCTTTGACCCTAACAAAACTCAGGCCTTTTTAGAAGCCGGGCTTTTAAATTCCAGCTCTCTGCAAATAAACCTTGGATACTTCAAAAAAGAAATGTGTTTTTTTTTAAAGGCAGGGTTTTTTAAAATATTGAAGTCAGGAACATTTTGAGAAGACTGCTAAGAATTTTTATTTCAACCAAAGCCAGGTCAACCTTCGCAAAATGCTATTTTTGGATCCCACTCACTGGAGGTTTCCGGAGAATGCAAAACAACAACAAAAAAACCTAATTCTTTTTACCTGTTTCTCCTTGTCCCAGAAGAACATTTCACTTGCTTTTAAACCCTACTTGAAACTTTTGTCATTTTTGCTCCAGATTCTTGGCTGAGCCTGCACGCCATTTCTGTATACATTTAGGAAGTAAAAAGGTAACTTTTGCTGGGATGTTATGTTAAAAGGGTGAAACAAGCTTACTAAAAAATTTGCTAGGGTTTATTTATTTATTTGATTAGTCAATTGCTTACAAGATAATAGGTATAAGTACAAACATAGTTATAAATACATGGATACATATAAGAGAAATAAAAGAAACAATAGGACAGGGACGGTAGGCACGTTGGTGCGCTTATGCACGCTCCCTACAGACCTCTTAGGAAAGGGGTGAGGTCAATAGTAGACAGTCTACGGTTAAAGTTTTTGGGGTTTGGGGAAGAAACCACAGAGTCAGGCAGAGTATTCCAGGCGTTGACCACTCTGTTGCTGAAGTCGTATTTCCTGCAATCAAGTTTGGTGCGGTTTACCTTGAGTTTGTACCTATTGTGTGCTCTTGTATTGTTGTGGTTGAAGCTGAAGTATTCATTGACCGGAAGGACATTGCAATGTATGATTTTATATACTATACTTAGATCGGACCGAAGGCGGCGTAGTTCTAGGTTTTCTAAGTCTAGAAGCTCAATTTGCTAGCCCCTTTAATGCAAATGTAGTGCAGACTTAGTAAATAGTTGGACAGTGTTGAGGGAATTATTTGTTTAGCAGAGTGATGGCATTTGGGGAAAAAATCCCCTTGTGTCTAGTTGTTCTGGTGTGCAGTGCTCTATAGCGTCGTTTTGAGGGCAGGAGTTGACACAACTTTCTGTCCAGGATGTGAGGGGTCTGTAGATGTTTTCACAGCCCTCTTTTTGACTCGTGCAGTATATACAGGTCCTCCATGGAAGGCAGGTAGGTAGCCATTGTTTTTTTCTGCAGTCCTAATTACTCTCTGGAGTCTGTGTCTGTCCTGTTGGGTTGCAGAGCCAAACCAGGCTGTTATAGAGGTGCGGATGACAGACTCCATCATTCCTCTGTAGAACTGGATCAGCAGCTCCTTGGGCAGTTTGAGCTTCCTGAGTTGGCCCAGAGGAGCTGGCCTTTGGCGATTTACACCAAGGTAAGCAGCAAGCAGAAGAATGGGGCTGAAACAGAGGAGGAGGAGAATAAATGGGGAAGGGGATGAAAGGAAAGAAGGGGGGGAGAAAGAACCTCCTCTTTTTCTCATTCTATCTCTCTCCTTCTCTCTCCAAAGTCCCTTTTTCAGTTGTCAGACAAGCTGGGGTGTTTCAAAGGATTAAGATAAGAGATAAGGCGGAAGAATGCAAGAGAGACAGGAGGAATGTTTGGGTGGAGGAAGAGATATGCAAGGATTTTGGGAATACTTCACAGGTGGGAAGTCAGGAAGGGTTTAACCCGAGTCCCATCTTTAGCGCAGCCACCATGGTGCCCAATTCGCTCCATGAGAAACAAAGCCACAGGTGGGGCTGAAGGACTGAAATGCAACACCAGAAGCAAACTTGGTCATCGAGATACACCGGCAGTTCTCCCACCATAACCGAGCTCAAAATTTTGTGCTGCTCAGCGGGACCTTTGCAAAAGGGAGTTCGGCCTCACTTTGTGACCTCTCTTGCTGCTGTCATTAAGCGAATTGCTGCAGCTGTTAAGTTAGTCACATAGTGGTTAAGTGAAGCTGGCTTCCCCGGGACGCTGTGGCCATAAGTCGAGAAATGCCTGTGGCAGCTTTAATTCGAGAAGATGGTTGAGGTTCGGCTGAGAATTGGTTGTGTTTCTGGACCAAAAGTGTGTTTGCCTGGGTGTTACTTTACGCAAGACAACATTCGCACATTCCTTTTCTTCACTGGCCCTTCTGTGAGGCTGCACAAGGCTGGAAAAGACAAAAAAAAAGGTTTCAGCCCTGGCTGTTGGGAGAGAAAACTCCGCGTTACACAACCATGTGTGTGTTACACACTCACGTGCTTGCGGCCTTTGCCTTCTATCCAAAGCCTGTTTCCACAGGCATTAGTGCCTGGCTGGCTGTGAAGATTAATAGCGCCAATAAATCTGTGGCTGCTTGTACCTTAATCAACTTTCTCTCCTTGTACCTTAATCTTTCTCTCCTTTTCCCTGTGCTGAGGACTAGAAACTTGGCAGGGCTTTGAAATTTAAAGTAGCTCCCGAGTGCAGAATTCTGGGTAGGATAACATATCCAGCTTTACTGCTTCGGCACAACCCCCCCCCACAGTTTTTGACTTATTCTGCCAATATTTCTTTATTTTTGAAAGCACGCATTGCTGTCCAGTCGTTTGGCACCACCTCGTAGCCTTTTTATGTAAAGTGGTTGGCTCAAAAATCAAACAGTTTATCTGGCAAATCGAGAAAAAGCAGGAAATGAAGAGGTCTGAATTCTTTATTAGCTTTAGGCCTGTTGGGGTTTTTATGTACATCTGCGAAGGGATTGGAAAAACCATACAAGCAATACGACTTCATGCCAGACATGAAGAAAATACAGCTGCTATTTGGGGGGGGGGATTGCTTATTTTTATTACGCAAAGAAGAAAAAAAACACCATGAATTTTCAGGGCAGGGATAACACGAGTTTAAATCCTTCACTTGGAGCTGACCTGAGGACAAACACAGATTTATTGATCAACGACAGAGTTTGCCCTGTTTGATAATATTACAGTTAGGATTAATATCAGACTTTGCTTCCTATGAGAACTTAAGGAGTTCCCATCTTTGCAATGATCTTCGAATGCAGCAGCTGAAAGTAGAAAGCAACCCTTGGTCATCTGATACCATTTGGGTTATCAGTCGGTTAAATTGTTCTTATTAACTGAACATTTGCTGACTTGGAAAGCTGTGCCAAAGATCAGCTGGGCTCAACAAACAAACAAACAAATAAATAAACAGGTAAATATCATATAATATAATCCACATGGGTTAAGAGAATGGTGCTTATTCGGAAAACAGGAACTTAGAATAACTTGGTTGTCACTTTAAATCTACACGAATCGGCATACATTAAATATGAGTCAGTGGCCAAATGTCCAAATTATGATCCTGTGGGGATGTTGCAATAGTTGCAAGTGTGAGAAACAGACATAATTCACCTTTTCCAGTGGTGGTGTGGCTTTGAATAGTCACTACCCAAATCACTGTAAGTCGAAAACTATCTGTATCCATTTACTAAAGGATGCGGGTTCCAAATTTGGAAGGCAGCAGTTGCAAAAAATGTCATTTATTTTTCCCAGGGTTGGAATTTTGGGGGAAAGGTGAATGGGAGAAATCCTGAAAGATAACCTAATAAGGGGAGGAAATGTATTTCGGCCTCTGGTCATTTCTGGTTCAAATGTGATAAAACTCTCCACTTGAATTTTACTCTCTAATAACTTGCCTAAGGTTGCAAGTCCCACCTAACTTGAAAAACTTTGCCAGTCCAGATGTGTGATCCAGTCCAGATCAGTGGTGGGATTCCAATTTTTTTTTACTGCCAGTTCTCTGGGCGTGGAGTGGCTTGGTGGGTGTGGCAGGGGAAGGATATTGCAAAATCCCCACCCCACTAACCTGCTTTCCAGCTCCGTTCTCCTGTGCAGGGCAACCAAAGGAGACCCAGCCGATCAACTGGGACTCAATGGGAGGCAGAGAAGAGATGGGGTTGGCGAAGCCAGTCAGAGGCGGGTATTGGCCGGTTCTCCAAACAACTCAAAATTTCCGCTACCGGTTCTCCAGAACTGATCAGAACCTGCTGAATGCCACCTCTGGGGCAGATCCAGTCGTTGCTGCAGATCCAGATGGCTCTTGATAGACTTGAACGCTGGGGCCCTATCTAACAAATTGAAATTCAGTGTAGAGAAAAATAAGGGTTTATCTTTTAAAGTCCCATTTCCGACTCTGTTATCCTGCTATAGATAGAATAGAATAGAATGGAATGGAATGGAATGGAATAGAATATAATTATTTATTGGTCAAGTGTGATTGGACACACAAGGAATTTGTCTTGCTGCAAATGCTGGGAGGGAAATGCGATATAATGGCTACGCTGCTATATTTTTCTTATATTTCCAGGTGCAGCGAAGCTCAAACTGGAGTGTTTAGTTTCTCAAAGGGGTGAGGAACTTGGCTGATGGAGAAACCATGAGGGAGAGCATTAACCGCTTGAAATTTTTCCTGCGACTGAGAAAAACTGCGTGGCTGCAAAATTCCCACTTCTTGTAATAGGTGAGTGAAGGAGGAACACTTATTAAGCTGAGCACGGAAGTCAATTCCAGGCGCGCATTTAATTATTTCTCAACCTTGTCAATTTTTAAAGATATGTGGACTTCAGTTCCCAGAGTTCCCCAGCCAGCTATGCTCTATGCATAGCTGGCTGAGGAATTCTTGGGAGTGGAAGTCCACATATCTTAAAAGCATTTGGGTTGGGGGAATTTCACATTTTAAAGATGCCAAGCTTTGAGAACAATAGGAAAAGCAGTTCCCATTTTTTCAAAGGTTACATTTTATGGATTTCCCCCCCCCTTGTTTTGGTTCTTCTTTTCCCCTCAGGCCTGCAGGCAGGGATTAGCTTCTTCTTAAGATAAGGGCAGGTTGATTTAGTTACTGATTAAGGAGGAAAGAAATGGGTATATTTTTGTCCTGAATTAGGCGGAGAAGGAGGAAGGCAGAGGAGAAGACATAACTACGAAAAAGACTTTGAATATCAGTGATAAACATGCCATGGCATATTTACAAACTTTAAGCCATGCCTGGAGTATAGGATGAAAGAATGAAGTCTTATAGAGAAGGGGGAGAAACTGGATGTAAATAAAATTTAAAGGAATGTATTGGCCTCCAGTTATCCCAGCTAAACCAGATAGGGGGAAAAAAAGAGAAATTACAACTCTATGTACTTAAAAAAAGTTTATTTCCCATTCTCCAAAGCTGGCCTCTCCAGATATTTGACCTGCATTGATTTGACTGGAAAAAAAATAAGTGTAAGCATCCTTTAGTAATAATAATTTATTAAATGTATATGTCACCTCCTGACTTCCAGTAAAAATTGGCAAAATCACTGCATTTTTTTGCATGCTAAACTGCGATAAGGATTGGAGATATGTGTGTGTGTGTGTGTATGTGTGTGCTTGTGTGTATGTATATGTATGTATGTATGTATGTATGTATGTATATGTATATGTGTGTGTGTATTACATACACCTTATCAAAGTTTAGCATGGAAAAAAAGTGATTTTGCCCATTTTTGTTGGATGAACTAGAACAGTTAATATATATATATATATAAAACAAACTTCCTGTTTGTTTGGAAAAGGTGTAGAGCAACCTTCCATATGGCTGCGTGCAGGAAAAATAAAATAGATGCTACAGAACAGTTAAATATATATATATTTAACTGTTCTGTAGCATCTATTTTATTAACAGAACAGAACAGTTAAATATATATATTTAACTGCTCTGTAGCATCTATTTTATTTTTCCTGCACGCAGCCATATGGAAGGTTGCTCTACTTAAAACAAACAGGAAGTTTGTTTTATATATGCTCTTAGGAAGCATCGCATTCCTTTGCAAACAGAGATAGATAATTTCTTCCCCTTCTTCTGGTGGCTTGAAAAAAAAAAAAACCTTAAATCTACAACTGTACAAAGCAGCAGCAGCAGCAAAGCAGGGAATGTATTGTACACCCCAAGGAGAATGAAGCATTTCTTCCCCACCAGAAAAAAAAAGAAGTTTGTGTTCTCTGTGTCTACGTGTTGCAGTGATTTTTACTCAAGGGTTATGGAGGTCATCACAGCCAGGAAAGGAGTTGTCTGTGCAGGGGGTGCCTGGAGGGCTTATCTGTTAGGGGTCACGTAAGCAATGGTTCCTTCTCAAATACCCTTAGAAGAAAAAAAGGAATTTTCTGGGGAGGAAGGGGGTGGGATCTGAACAAGACAGGGATGTATATATAGGATGCTGGGTGGTCTCTGGCTTGCTGAATCACACCAGTTAAGGCTTTGAGGGCATCTAGAGCTTTGTCTGCAAGAGGGAAATTGCTGGCTGAAAAGAGGAATTCCCTTTACAGCTTTTGGAAGGTAAGGCAAATGAAACGAAAGAGGCGCAAAATAAAAGCGGGTTTGTTTTGGAAATCGTCTCGGGTACGAGGCTCCAGAAGAAAGAATTCCCGGGGCAAACTCGTTTATTTATTTATTTGCAGGAAGTTGGCATAATAAACTTCGCAGGATGCGCTCATAAACGGTGATGCTGTTGGTTTTTGTTTAAACCGGGTTTTGATGGCAGGGGCTTATTGGATTCCCGGTTTTGTCCCAACTGGAGGATCGGATTTGGTCCCCATCCCCAGCCAGCGAGGGAGGGAAACGAATTGAGGGAGGGAAAAATGCTGGGGAAAATTGAAGTGGGAAAGAGAGAGGAAAAATAAACTTTTTTGAGTTATTTAGAATTAATAAAACCTTTTCGAGAAGCTTTCTCAAATTGAAAGCAGTTGGCTGTTTTCAGGTTTTGTATTTTTGCTTCACCCCTTTGAGAAAATCCTTTTTTTTAAATTATTACATTAAAAAAAAAGCTGGAATTGGGTTAGCTCCTTCTCCCTGGAGGCTTGGCTCATCCTTTCGTTGTAAAAATTCCACTACAGGGGAAATGAATGGCCTTGGTGCCATTATTTTTCCCTGGCCATGTGAGGACATTTGCTTTTCTTACAAACTTATTTTCCTAACTTCAGTTTGATTCTTAGCCAGGTTGATTTATAGATCCGAAAAGAGAATCCCTTTTGTGTGTGATGGTTTAGGATTTTAGCTGGGTGTGAGTGTGTGTGTGTGTGTTTCCCTGTTCTTGATGTGTTGGAAAGCACACTTAAGAAATTGGAAGTGCTCTTCTGTGATAGAAGTCTTGAGGACTACAACTCCTATCAGCCACTATGCCCCTGTTGTTGTTTTTAATAGGATTGATGCAGCATAGACAGTTGCTGGACATAATCAACCTTCAAAATGCTCTTTTTTTTAAGAAATAGCAACTTTTAATTAAAAAAATATTTCCCCCCAAACTCAGCCTCCTGCTTATCTAGGATAGTGAGATATTCTGGTCTCCGAAACCTGGAATTTGCTGTTTCTAATCCGGATGGCATTAAATAAAACAATTTTCCTTATTTTTTTCTCTCTCTCTTATACTGCTTGTTAAAACTTTTAAAAGCTACTTTTAAAAACTTCTCCGGGGTTTTAAAAAGGAGGAGAAAGAAAGGAAATATGTGATTTATAATCCTTTTTTTTCTCAAGATGCCCCCTACTACAATTCCAATAAGGCATTTGTTGTTTATTATTATTATTATTATTATTATTATTATATAGGGCAGTATTTCTCAGCCTTGGGCATTTTAGGATGTTCAGTTCCCAGAATTCCCTAGAGGGCTGGGGAATGCTGGGAGTTGAGGTCCAGACCTCTTAAAGTTAAAAAGAACAACAGTAGTGGAGAATCTTTGAAGTAAGGCAAAGAGATTTGGGAGAATGAAACAAAGGAATTTTTTTCCCCTTTTTCCCCCCCCACTGGACCAAAAGCATGATTTGAACCCATTTCTTCCTCCTCCATCCCTACAACCAGCTTGTGCTTTGAACTAGGAAGAGGGGGGGAAACGGTTTTGTAAGAAGTTGTCAAAGTATCCATTTTATCCAGGAGCAAAGTTGTAAAATAAATTGCTATGCGTCACCAACTTATCCTCGCTCAGGGGCATTTTAATTGCAGGCGTTTATAACTCTGTCCTGGAATGTATTGTTATTTTTATTCCTTTCTCCATTCCTCTCTTTTAGGTCCACAGAGAGCAGGAAAGTGCGAAAATGCCGCAGGCCCTGCCACAGGGAGCCCCCCAGAAGGGGGTGAGTATGGGTTTTGGTTTTGAGGTGGGGGGGAAACAGAAATGGACATACAAGTTCTGGGTAAAGTCCTTCTTGGTTTTTTTTTAAATTCATTTACTGCTTTTGTAGTCTAGTTTTATATATCTCCTATTAGACAAAATATTTTCATATTCTGTTTCAAATATCTTCTTGCGGAGTTTTTTTGTAGAATTCTTCTTGTCCATTATTTGGTGCATGTATGGCAACCAAGCACGCCTGTTTTTTTTTTTAAATTTAAAATCACTTCCACCATCTTTTTTTTATTTTTTAAGAAAGATGATCAGACAGACATTGTAATAAAAAAGCATTTTTTAAAGGCTGTTTCACTTTTCGGGTGAGACAATTAACAAGTGTGGATTTTTTTTGCGCTGCAGGCATGCTCACTACCAATTCAGTCCCTGGGACAGAGCGTTTTCTGTGTGGGAACAATGAACATCCACACAGTTTGCAAATATGCCAGGGCATGTTTATCACTGATACGCAGAGTCTTTTTCATGGTTATTTCTTTTCCTCCGCCTAATTCAGGACAAAAATATACCCATTTCTTTCCTCCTTAATCAGCAACTAAATCAACCTGCCCTTATCTCAAGAAGATAAGGCTGGAGGAGAAAAAGAGGAAGCAAAACAAGAAAAACCAATCAGAGTCCATGCAGATTTGAGATCCCCCACTCAACTTCTCTGCATGTGTTAAATGCTCCAAATATTTGCATAGCTTAGCTGTTTAAGAGGATGCTCTAAGTTAATTCTTGTAAGTTACTTTCCCATTTTTGCAGATGGGAAGACCGAGGCACTCAACCTAGTCAGCTAGCTAGCTAGCAGGGTCACTTAGAAGGATTTTTTTTTTTGAAAAGTAATTCAATCTCTTAGCTTATCTTTGTTGGTTCAAGAATACCATTTCTGCATCGCTTGGTTTTTTTTTTTTTATTGCAGAAAATGACTGTAATACTCGCTCTAGTGACTCTCATCGCAGCCTTCGGATCGTCCTTCCAGTATGGATATAATGTCTCCGTGATCAATTCCCCAGCACCGGTTGGTTGGGGGTTATTTGATCTGTTTGGGGGGTGGGAGGCATTTATTGGTGGTTTATAAATTTCAAAGAAGGTAGAGAAATGGCCGATAGTGTTTATATTTTTTTCAGTTTGGCTTAAGAAAAAGGGAGCGGTGTTTCTCAATCTTGGCCTCTTTTAAGATGGTGAGCCCGCATCTCTTAAAAGTGGTCAAAATTGAGAAACACAAATTTAGAAAGTGTTTTTAATACGTGTTAGAATGTATTTTGTACTGCAGTGACTACTCAGCCAGCAGATGGCAGTGTTTAGCATGCACCTGTGGTTATAATCTATGGTTTCTTTAGTAGAGTTTCCTGTTATAGTCATACAGTTGAGCAGTAAAGTACATGGTGACTGCTCTTTATTTGCTCTGTGGTGCTTTATTTAAAACAGAATTTTCTAACAGAAAGAAGTACCTGTGAGTGGGGACTTGTTTCAGCCCAAGTGACAAACTCTTAATATTGCTTAAAACCATTTGGGCCAACTAAGGTACTTTGTACCGTAACCCTCAAAATTTTGCTGGCTGAGGATGATGGGTATCCAACCCATTGGGAGCCACCACCACCACCACAAATTGGGGTGCTTCTTGATCCTCCTCTAATTGGTCCTTTCTTCCATCCATTCTTCTTCCAGTTCATGCAACAATTTTACAATGAAACGTACCAGGGACGGTACAGTAAATATATGGACGAGGGCTTGATGACCGCGCTTTGGTCTCTGAGTGTGTCCTTCTTCCCACTTGGGGGTTTCTTTGGATCGCTAATGGTGGGGCCCATGGTGAACAACTGTGGCAGGTAGGTTTCCTTCTTTGTTTTCACAATTCACATCCTGGGCTGGGTGTGAGATTCCTGCTGGCCTGGGAGATGGAAAACATTCACAGTGCCAGAAGAAACATCTGGCTTGGCTTTCCTCCTGGGTGTGGTTGGATGTCCAAGCAAAGAGGACCTCCTGGGATGGTCTTCCGTGGGCCACGGAAGGGTCTTGTCTCAAGAGGAAGAAGGTTGAGGGCCAGACCTTCATCCTTTAGAGCTCCAGGTTGAATCTTCTGAAGTTCTTGAGATGTTCTCCTTTCCAGAAAGGGCACCCTCCTCATCAACAACATCTTCTCCATCATCCCTGCCATCCTCATGGGGATCTCCAAGGTAGCCAAGACTTTTGAAGTGATCATCATCTGTCGCATCGTTATTGGCATCTGCGCAGGTGAGACCTCGGCGCTAAAACAAAGGGCAACCTCGTCCATCTTGGAGGCCATTTTCCATCTCCGTGTTAAAAACAGGCGGGGAGCGGGGAATTCTGGGAGTTGAAGTCCACCAGTCTTCAAAGTTGAGATACAACGAGTTAGAGGTGGGGCAGTGAGGGTTGTGCACCCTGAAACTACCCTGAATCTGTTCTTGTTTTCCACGCTAGGCCTTTCTTCCAACGTTGTCCCCATGTACCTCGGAGAGATGTCCCCCAAAAACCTTCGAGGAGCCATCGGGGTGATGCCGCAGCTGTTCATCACAGTGGGAATCCTGGCGGCTCAGATTCTCGGGATGAGGATGATCCTCGGAAGCGCCGAAGGTAAACCAGAGAGACGGGGTTGATGTAGGCGTTGTTGCAGGGAGTTGTGGAAGGACGGGGATTGGTGTAGGCATGGTTGTGTTGTGTTGTGCAGGGACGGGGAATGGTGTAGCTGTTGTGCGTTGTTGTGCAGGGACAGGTATTGGTATAGGCATTGCGGGGTGTTGTGCAGGGACGAGGATTGGTATAGGCATTGCGGGGTGTTGTGCAGGGACGGGGAATGGTGTAAGCATTGTGTTGTGTTGGGCAGGGATGAGTATTGGTATAGGCGTTGCCGGGTGTTGTGACGCATCTCCCTCTTTCCCTGCAGGGTGGCCGATCCTCATGGGTCTGACGGGAGTCCCCGCCGCATTACAGCTCATCCTCCTGCCCTTTTTCCCCGAGAGCCCCCGGTACCTGCTGATCCAGAAAGGCGACGAAGCGGGCGCCAGAGCAGGTACGTTTCCAACTTCTAGGAATCCCGGCCGTCCTCGCCTTACGACCACGATGGAGCCCAGTTGCAGAGTGAGAAATCTGCCCAAAGCCAGTTTTGCACCAATTCCTGTGAGATTAATTTTTCTTCTTCTTCTTCTTCAGCTTTGAGGAAGCTGCGAGGCTCGGATGACGTGGAAGAGGAGATGGATGAGATGAGGCAGGAAGACCAAGCGGAGAAGGCCGAGGGACGGATGTCCGTGCTGACCCTCTTCACCTATCCTGGCCTTCGCTGGCAGCTCATCTCCATCATCGTCATGATGATGGGGCAGCAGCTCTCTGGGGTCAATGCGGTAAGGAAGAACCACTGCGTGGTTTTTGAGGAATGCGGGAGGTCCCCAGTGGTCATCCAGTCTCCCCCCTCGCTCACACGAGATAATGTTTGGAGAGTTGAGAGGATTGAAAGTCAAATTAATAACCTGTGTTGAGGTGGGCGTGGTGTGATTATTGGAAAGGAGACCATGAAGAAATCATGAGGCTGTAGAGAGACCAGGGGATGTCAAATTTGATTATTGGAGGGGAGACCATGAGGAAATCTTGAGGCCGTAGCGAGCAGGGGATGTCAAAATTTGCTCTCTCGAACCCACAACCCTGTTTTCAACCTGATTTGCAGGTGTATTATTACGCCGACCGGATCTACTCGAATGCAGGAATAGAAGAAAGCCACGTTCAGTTCGTCACGGTGGGAACGGGAGCTGTGAACGTATTGATGACTATCGTTGCGGTATGATTTTATTTTGATTTGGCTTTGAAGGAGAGGAACCTCCTCCCCATCCCGCACACAACTACAGGTAGCCCTCGACTTACAATGGTTCAGTTAGGGACCGTTCAAACGGCACGGAAAAAAAGGATCATTTTTCAATTACAGCCTTCACATGTTCCTGTGAGCAAAATTCAGACGCTTGGGCCACTGACTCGTGTTTATGACGGCTGCAGCCTCCCGGGGTCATGTTTGATCCCCTTTTGCGACCTTCTGATGAGGGAAGTCAGTCCCCAGATTCACTTAACAACCGGGCATAAAGAAAATGTGTATAAGATATTCTATAGGTGACATTTGCCCCCAAGGAAACCAGCTAAAATGTACCCTAACATGACATGCTGGAAATGCAGATAGAACCAAGGTACCTTCTACCATATGTGGTGGTCATGCCCGGAAGCCCAAAAATATTAGATTAAAAATGGAGTGGGCTACAAAAGATAGTGGAAGAACAAATAGAATTTAAACCAGAGTTGTTTCTATTGGGAATAATTAAGGGGAATTATAGAAAGAAGAATAAATATATACTATTACATATTCTGACAGCTTCAGGAATAATATACGCACAGTGTTGGAAGCAAAACAGCCTGCCTACTCAGGAATTAATAATTCAAAAAATTCTAGACTGCTGAAATGGACAGATTGATACTAAAACTGAAAGAGAAAGAAGAGTCGGAGTATTATGAAATTTGGAATAATTGGTTGAACGATAGAAAGAAAGATAAAGGAAATAAGAAAATTATAAACAAAAAGTAAATGAATGTATATAAAGGTGTATAAATGTAGATATTTATATGAGACTGAGGTGTGGAATAATGTGTATAATAATGATGATACAGTACTGTTAAAAGTCAAGATGAATATGTGTTAAAGGTGAAAGAGAACAATAAAAATAATTACAAAAACCAAAAAAACCAACTGTGCTATTAACCAAAGAACTGCGAGGGATTCACTTAATGGCCAGGTTACTGACTTTATCCACGGCAGTGTTTCACTTAACACACCTGTGGCAAGAAAGGTTGTAAAACCACCTGAAACTTGGTGAGCTTCGCTGCGGTCGTACGTCCTGCCAAATGGCTTCTTACTTCCTAGCCAAACGAATAGAAAAAGGGAATTAAAAGTGGGTTTTAGGCGTTCTTATTCTTCCCAGGTGTTTAGGAAAGAAATGTGGGAAACTGAGAGTTTGCCAATGAACTGCAGTTTTGAAGGATTTGGGGAGAAGCATGCAAGGGAAGGATTGTGGAGGGAGTTCTTCTCAGCATGGCGGTGCCTTATGGTCTTCGGTTTCCCAATCTAGGTTTGGTTTTGTTTTGTTTCCCCTCGGCAGGTATTTGTCGTTGAGGCGCTGGGACGAAGGATTTTGCTTCTGGCTGGTTTTGGGGTCTGCTGTGTCGCCTGTGCCGTGTTAACCATTGCGCTGAATCTCAAGGTATGTTTTTTTTAATTTAAAAAAAGGCTTTTGATTGGCTGGAAGGGAAGGGGATCCGGGGGGGGTGTACATCTGGGGGGAAACCCCACAATTTTAGCCTAGATTCTACCACAGCGTGCTCCCTTTCTTTAAATGCAGAGGTCTCCAAACTTGGCAACTTTTAAGACTTGTGGACTTCAACTCCCAGAATTCTCCAGCCAGTTCCAAGTTTGGGGACCCCTGCTTTAATGGGATGTGGGCTTGGGAGAAAGGAGGAAGACTATGATAAGGGGAAGTGAGCTCTTCTCTGCAATCTTTCCAAAGTCTCAAAGTCTTTTAAATATATATATATATATATATTTATAATTTATCATTTTAATTCCCCCCCCCAGGCGATCTGGTGGATGCCCTACATCAGCATTGCCTGCGTCATCATTTATGTCATGGGACACGCCATTGGTGCAAGTGAGTAGATTTGTGGATTGTATGCTCAGAGGACACACAGAAATCGGCCTTCTGTCTTATCCCTCCCTCCCTCTCTACTTCTCTCCATTTATCCCTCCCTTCTTCCATCCCGTCCTCCCTCCTTCCATCTTTTCAAGAAGAGACTGGACAGCCACTTTGTCTGAAATGGTATAGGGTCTGCTGGAGTTACGGGGCTGGACTAGATGACCTATAAGGTCCCTTCCAACTCTTACTCTGTATTCTAATCAAAGTTGGCTTGTCAACGCATTCACACCCTCCACTAAGTACTAACTATGACATAACACTCACAATTGTCCTGGACATTATAAAATTAAGTGGCCTGGAGATTTAGTTTATGCGAATTAAAGCCCCCTCATGTTTCTAGCCCTCAGTGACGGTGACAAAATTTAACTTTTCATTTAGGGGAAAAAAGTCAATTATTGCATTTAGTTCTGTCTGGAAACCCCTGATGGACTTTTTGTAGCAAAAAAAAATAGTGATTTATGAGTGATTATAGAAGGAGGACATTGTGATGTAACCTGAGACAAAAAGATAAAATAGAAATGCATTTATAATGGTCAAAACATAATCCTAATTTCCCCCATGTTCTGCCCTATTCACTCTTTGTAGTGCTTTTATCTTGTTAAAAATCTCTTTTAATAACGTATAATAGAATTATATATAATTACCATACTGTAGGCATCTTTAAGCTTCTAGTCCTCATGAAGCAACCTCAACAGAGAAGGGGTAGGCATAAGATAGAGGGGGGAGGGAGGGAAATGAAGTTGAATTTGCTTTTCTCTGGTAAATGACGCTCATTTCCTTTTCTCTATTTCCAATTTCTTCCCTTCTAGGCCCAATTCCGAGCGTTATGATAATGGAAATGTTTCTTCAGTCTTCTCGCCCGGCTGCCTTCATGGTGGGAGGTTCGGTGCACTGGCTGTCGAATTTCACCGTGGGGCTGGTTTTCAGCTACTTGGAAGTAAAATCTTTGTAAAAAGTTTTGAAAGTTTCTGTTACTGCATGACTGTAACTTTGTCTCTTGTATCCTAACGATTTATATGGACTGTTTCCTAGCATGATTTGATTGCTTATTGTACCCTATGACTATCATTAAGTGTTGTATTTTATGATTCTTGATGAATGTATCTTTTCTTTTTATATACGCTGAGAGTCAAAGGCAAATTCCCTGTGTGTCCAATCACACTTGGCCAATAAAGAATTCTATTCTATTCTATTCATTATTCTATTCTATCCTATTCTATTGTATTCATTATTTTATCCTATTCTATTCTTCATTATTCTATTCTATTCTTCATTATTCTATTCTATTCTTCATTATTCTATTCTATCCTATTCTATTGTATTCTATTCTTCATTATTCTATTGTATTCTTCATTATTCTATTGTATTCTATTCTTCATTATTCTATTGTATTCTATTCTTCATTATTCTATTCTATTGTATTCTATTTTTCATTATTCTATTCTATTGTATTCTATTCTTCATTATTCTATTCTATTCTTCATTATTCTATTCTATTCTATTCTTCATTATTCTATTCTATCCTATTCTATTGTATTCTATTCTTCATTATTCTATTCTATCCTATTCTATTCTATTCTATTCTTCATTATTCTATTCTATTCTTCATTCTATTGTATTCTATTCTTCATTATTCTATTCTATTCTATTCTTCATTATTCTATTCTATTCTATTGTATTCTATTCTTATTCTATTCTATTCTTCATTCTATTGTATTCTGTTCTTCATTACTCTGTATTGTATTGTATTATATTGTATTCTATTCTGTCTTATTGTATTCTGTTCTTCATTATTCTATTCTTCTTCATTCTATTGTATTCTATTCTTCATTATTCTATTCTATTCTGTTCTTCATTACTCTATATTGTATTGTATTATATTGTATTCTATTCTGTCCTATTGTATTCTGTTCATTATTCTATTCTATTCTGTTCTTCATTATTCTATTCTATTCTATTCTTCATTCCTCTGTATTGTATTGTATTGTATTGTATTGTATTGTATTCTAAAAAAAACATTTTGCAGAGCTGCTGACTGAGGCAACTTCTATCTTCTCTTAACAAATGTCCCCGTCTTTGTGTTCCTTCTTCAGCAAGGGCTGGGCCCCTACTGCTTCCTCATTTTTGGCGCCGTCTGTTTGGCCACTGCCGTCTACGTCTTTCTCATTGTCCCCGAAACCAAGAACAAAACCTTTATGGAGATCAATCAGATCATGGCCAAGAGGAACGGTACCGAAGATCCGGCCGAGAAAGACGAATTGAAGGATTTCACCGCCGTTTCCGTGCCATACAGCAAGAAAATGGATGGGAGAGAAACAGCGCGTTGTAAGGTCTTGGCAACCTTCAGAATTTTCCCCGTGTAAAGCCACCGAACGCTCTGCCTTCAGCATCTCCCCGTTTGCAACTCCCCTGGCATCTCCTCTCCTCACTGTTGGGACAAACACTCAAAAATTATATTTGAAGGAGAAACGGGGTGACCAAACTTTGCCATTTTTCGGCCGTTGCCTTCCAAGCTGGGCCCGGAGTTAGCGAGATTTTGCGTGGGATAAGATCCTGTTTTTGGAAGAGATGCCGCTAATATGGGTGCATGGCTCGGGGGGAAAAAAATGCATTTTCCATCAGGTGGACTCTGAAAAAAATTATCAGTATTTTGTTGTTGTTGTTGAATAGGGGATGCATCTGGGCTCTCTTATATGGGAGCATGTAAATAATTTTTGTTTAATAATGCTGGGGCTTCTGTTTTTTAGATAACATCCTAATTTAACTGGGGAAAGAGACTTCCCCACACCATTGCTTAAATTTGAGAGGTGCATTTTGTGACACACACACACACAACCTCTACCCCAGGGGTCTTTTGCCCTTGAAGATGTGTTAAGATGAGGTGCCTTTAGTTAGTTGGATGAAATGAAAAGAAATGGCTTTGCAAATGGGTTAGATTAAAAGCCTTATTTTCCCCAGTCAGGCCAATCCCTGGCTCTCTTATAACACAACTGCATTTTGCAAGTTTTATGCTATACCACAGTGGTCTCTTTGCAAAGTGTTTGTTTCTGCCCCAATGTTCAAGAGAACCACTTCTAAATTAAACAAAGCCATCTCAACTTTCTCTTTGGGGTCCCAGGCGGTTAAAAATTTTGAGATAGGAAAACATTTCCTAAATGTAGAAAGCAAGCCTCTCCAGGGGTTCATCTTAGCCAGGAACTAGCCAGGATGCCAGATATCACTCATGAATTTTCTGGAGGCAGATCTACAGATCCCTGCATTCAAAGTAAGCCTGCAACGGATTTAGAGGCCGCCTTAAAAATAATTCCCACCCCTGGGGATATTTCTACACTGAATTTAACTTGGGCTCCTAACAGTCTGCCAGTTTTCTATTTCTTTTGTCATTTTTATTTTTGTTTTCCAAAACAGGTTGATGGGTTTGTTTCCCTTGCAACCAGAATCAACCCTTTTCAAAGCAAACCTGATTTTTTAAAAATATCCACAAATTGAGAAATAGCCAAGAGAATGTTGTACATATCTTGAAATAGATTTTTCTGCGTGTGTTTTTTTCCTTTAGTTTCTTTTCACTGGGTATTTTTCCCCTCCAAAGTATGGGGGAATTATACTTTTGCACAAACAGGTGTATTTTATTTTATTAGTTTGAGTGCTTTGAAATAAAACATAGTTGTTGGATAAAGCTTGCAAAGAGGCAAAGTGTTTGTCCCAATCTTCTTGTTGGCTGGGTTTGTCTGAGATATATTTACACAGAGAGGTGCCACTTCTGAGAAGGATAAATCAGATGCGGGGTTCACAGAGTCCATTGCATAAACTACATTTGAGACTTCTTTTTAAAAAAAGAGAACCCTCCAATTTAAGAATTGTCCATGTCCTTCAGCTCAGTTTGGTGTTCTCCAACTACAGGGCTTGTCAGATGAATACCGAATCATTGGATTATTGAATTATTTAGGGTGGGCAATATATATATATCTTAAGAAATAAAATAAGGCTTGGGTTGAACTGGTGGGAGAATTTATTGATGCCCCCACAACCGGCAAGCCACAAAGGAAGGTTTTATATGCCATGCAGGCTTTTTAAATTCAAATTATTAGCAGGTTTTCGGTGGGCAGCAAATCCTCTGGACGATCGGTTTGCAATCTTTTCTTCATCAGTTACTATTGACACCCCCTCCCCACACACTCTGACATGGGCCAATCCAAAGGGCAGGGGGGGAGGGAGAGAGTTTGACCTCCTTTGAGGGACCTCCAATCCATTCTTTCAGTTTTGGGGGTAGACCAACATTGCACAAAAGTCTGTCTTCACACCACATATGTGGGTTACTACTTGGTCCTGCCCATAAGCCCCTGCTGGGGGTGGGTGGGAGCGCATTAGAGTCTCTGGGCACTAGTGGGGTTTTTTTTTTGGGCCTGTAAGCAGAATGGACTTCCAACTCCCAGAATTCCCCAGCCAGCAAAGCTTCCAGAGCTAAGGAACCCATAACGGAAGCCCGGAAGCAAAGCTGGCTGAGGAATTCTGGGAGTTGAAGTTCACCTCTCTTATACCCATGGATGTTAGAGTCCCAGCACGGGCAAAGGCAAAGATTTGGAAGGGGAAGGAAAGAAGCCTGTTTCTTTTTTCTTCCAGAGACCTCAAAACTCAGGCCCTGATTCACCTACAGCTGGTGTCTGGGCCTAGGCTCACCCCGCCAAAGAGGGACATGTGTGTTTCTCCCCACGCCAAGACGTCTCCTTTCTGCTGGCTGTGTTTGCAGAGGGTGAGTTCCTGGATGTCGTTCTGGTCCAGCAGCCAACTCCAGAGGTTGACGTGGCTCATCCAGCCGGAGAAGGCGTCTGCGAAGACGTCCAACATGGCGTTCTTCCTCTTCCCCAGGATGGGCGTCCCGCCGCTCTGGACGATGTAGTTTTTCTGGATGTTCCGGGCGGTGCCCACGGCTCCATTGACCCACAGGTTGATGGTGCCTGAGCTGGAGACCCAGGTCACGCAGTGGTGGACCCAGTCTTCCGCCCGGCGGTGGAGGTCGAATTGCACGAACTTGCCCCCGATCCACACCCCCACCGCCATGCCGACGCTGATGACCAGCTCGTTCTCGCTCTCGGGGGTGGAGTAGAAGAGGACGGTCTGCCGGCCCTGGTTGCTATTCTGGACCCAGAAGCAGAGGGTGAATGTTTTGAGTTGCATGGGCTTCAGAGGGACGATCGTCACATAGCTGGCGTGTTCTCCAAGGGGAAGTGGAAGGCTTGCAAGCTCAGCTGGTGGTGACCTGGGGAAAGAAAAGCCACCAGACACGGTCAGGTTTGCGGGGTCCTTGAGTTGGCCAACCAACTGGAAGGAACCAATTTTGTTTATGGTTTCCCCTTGACTGGATCCGTGGAAGAATCCAGGAGAACCTCGTTTGGAGGTGGTCTTTTGAGTTGATGCTTGGAAGAACTCCAGAGAACCTCATGAAATTGATCCATGGAAGAACTCAGGAGAACCTCTTGCTCATAGGTGGTCCTTGAGTTGATCCTTGGAAGAACCCAGGAGAACCTCATGAAATTGATCCATTGAAGAACCCTGGAGAACCTCTTCTTCATAGGTGGTGAGTTGATCCTTGGAAGAACCCAGGAAAACCCCTTGTTCATAGGTGGACCTTGAGTTGATCCTTGGAAGAACCCAGGAGAACCTCATGAAATTGATCCATGGAAGAACCCAGGACAACCTCTTGTTCATAGGTGGTCCTTGAGTTGATCCTTCGAAGAACCCAGGAGAATCCTATGAAATTGAACCATGGAAGAACTTAGGAGAACCTCATTCATAGGTGGTCCTTGAGCTGCCAAGCCCTTCATGGCTTGGGGCCAGCCTATCTGAGGGACCCGTCTCTGGCTGGTCACACTCACCCAACCCACTAGAACAGGGAGGCAAGGAATGTTGTGAGTCCCATCCCCTAAGGAGGTCCACCTGGCAAGACCCAGAAGAGGACCTTCTCCCTGGTGGCTCCTTCCCTTTGGAATGTCATCCCTGCAGAAATTAGACTGGTCCTCACTCTTTCGGAAGGCCCTGAAGACACAGTTCTGCCAGCGGACCTGGGGAACCCAGAGTGTGAAGGAGCCCATCAAATGGCTTATTTAATTGTGTACTGTCACCGTGTGTGTGTGTGTAATTTTGTGCTTTTACTGTTTGAGCCGCCTAGAATTGCTGGGAGTGAGTGGAGGCGGGGGAGGCTATATAAATTCTCTAAATAAATAAATATCTGTGAAGTTCTCCCACCATCTCCCCTTCTCCCAACACAACGGGCAGGGAGGGTGGACAGGGACAAAGAAAGGAACAGAAGAGAAAAGAGACTAGATGCTTCCAAGACCCAAACAGCCTGGCTTCCATAGGCCTTCCAGAATTCTTCTGGCGTCTTTGAGGTGGCATCCTTGATTTCTCAGCTGGGTTGGGAAAGAAGAGGTGGTCTGAACCGCCCTTAGGTCAACCAATAAGGAGAGGTGCTTCATACCGGGTTTGCCTATGACGTCCAAAAGATATTTCTTCATCTCGCGAAGGTTAGTCTGTATTTTATTCAGCTTACTGGAGATGCTCTCAGGCCGACACCTTCCTAAAAAACAAGGGAGAGTTCTAGTTTTTAGCTCCTTGGTAAACTTTGTCCATTTGTTGATCGTATTAATGGCCCACCCCAATCCCTTCATATGGAATGTCAGAAATAAGTTGCATTTGTACTTTTATAGACATATACTGAGAGACAGACCTGGGAGGAGATTAGAAAAAAAACATTAAAATCCCAGGCTGGGTATCCATTATAGAGGCAATGATCCACCCCAACACATTAGATATTGGTAAAATGGCCAGATATAACGAAATTCTAGGAATATTAAAAACTAACCAGGAACTAAAAGAACAGGGCCTAATTATAGACTGGTGGCCATACCTCCAGCTACAATCACAATACAAAAAGATCTAAAGGAATATGGGTTCGATATGGACACAATTAGATAAACTATTGGTAGGCTCAGAAGAGAAATTAATATCAAGAATATACAATTATTTATTGAATTTTGATTTGGAAGAGGATCCAAGGGTTTGAACAATGAAAAGTAAACTACCCCAATTAAATCGTGAGACTCAAGCCAAACTTCCAAAACTTTAAAAGGATTTATTGGGAGTTAACATGTTCGGCACTACCTGCCTGGGTGTAGCCGACTCTGAGAAACATAATTCATTGTCACCCTTGACCCTGGTTTCCCCCCCTGGGTGTATTGTAATTCATATTCTCCGATGGGACACATCCATAGCCAAGAGTCCTCAATCCTGCTCTCCAATTAGATATTTGCATGGCTGAAACTGCAATCACCTGGTTACTATCTTTGAAAAACTATGGAATGCACTTTTGCATTCTGCAAAAATGCAAGCCCCTCTCTGTTGGCAACTCTAAAAAGACCATAGAAACATTTTATGAGTTGACACTCACTTGTTTTGATCCTGCTGAGCTGTTCTTAATTGGGCTTTGTGCAACGAACCATTCTGGCCTGGCTCACACGTCACACTAAGCCACAAGTCATGGTTTACCCATCATATAGACTAGGGTTGCACCTGAATTGGTCAGCGTAAGCTTTCCTCTGGCTACTATGGGGAGATGGATCACATGCCAGGCCCAGCTCTAACTAGGAACACGGACAGTATATTCGGGAGAGAGGTCAGCTGTCAAACTCCCTCTACGGAGTCATTGAGCCCTGCATTTTAGCAATCTCAGATGAACAGAGTTGGAAGGGACCTTGTAGGTCATCTAGTCCAACCCCCCCAGCCAAGCAGGAGACCCTACACCATTTCTGACAGAGGGCAGTCCAGTCTCTTCTTGAAAGCCTCCAGGGATGAAGCTCCCACAACTTCTGACGGCAACTTCTGTTCCATGGGTTGATTGCTCTCCCTGTCAGAAAGTTTCTCCTTATTTCTAGGTTGAATCTCAAACTGAAGTGCAAACTTTCCCACAAACCTATTTATTTATTGTTACATTTATACACCAACCACCACGCTGTCCAAACCAATTAAACTAGAAGTTATTTAATCCTCGTTCCTCTTCCTGGGATCTTGGAAATGTTAAGAGAAGGTGGGGGGGCTGAGCAACAGAAGGAGTCTACTCTGGAGGAGAGAAGTGATCAGGGAGGGGTCTACTCCAGAGTAAAGGTCTACTTGTGAGCAGGAGGAAGTTGACCAGATGCAGGGCAAGGAACCAGAGATGATATAACGCCCTTAAATGCCTCCAGCTGAGTTTTCACACTTTGGTTGAGTTGGGTGGAGTCTTAAAATCCTCTTCCTGTTTCCCATCTTAAAATCTGAAGCCCTGGGAATGTGTGCCTGTCCTATCCAAGATGATTTGCCCGTCCTACTTGGCATGCTTTGGGGGTGTGTGTGTGTGTTTGTGTGTCAATTCCTGCAGTGTACCTTCAAACAACCGAGGGGAGAAGGATGCTTTGATCACCCTCTTGTTCAGAGGCTGGATTTGACGGTAATCGTTCCTCAAAGTTTTGTTCTTCCAGTCCAGCAAGGTATTTTCCAACAGATCGATCTGTAAAGAAGTAAATTTTGAAGGGGGAAAAATATAGATATATATTGGGGACAAACAGTATAAGTAGAATGTGGTGCCTGAGCAACAAGGGCTAGATTTCTGCTAATAAGTGTGTTCAGCTCAGCCTGAATCCAGCTCTCTTGGCCAAACAGTGGTTAGCACTGATGATGTTACCTAGCTGGGTAATGAAATGTCTGCAAGAAAGCAGCCAAGCTCAGAGAGCTCCAAAGACCCCCACAATCCTCCTCCTTCTACCACTGATAATGTCCCCTAATTGGATATTGAAAGATCTGCAAGAAAACAGCCAAGCTCAGAGAGCATCAAGGAGCCCCCAAACCATGTTTTGTTTGAATTTTTGCAAGGCAAATGTAAAGAAGAGAATTGCAGGAGGAAGAGGGGGAAAAAATAGTGGTGAACAGAAGCATGTTCAGAGGTATAATGATGATTAATTTTGAATTTAGCAGCCCCCCCCATTTCAATGGACTCTCATTGGGTGTAAAGATGAGAAACATTCACAAAATCCTACATGTTTTTTTTTGCAAAATCAAAGCCACCATCCTTAAATTCAAATGGTGCTCCTGGGGATCTGTTTGTAACTGTTTGCAACTGTGGCTTGCAAAATAGAACCCGGTGCCAGTTAAAAGCAAAACCAATTGTGTTATTCAGCAAATCAATGGGTGTTTGGCGCAATATGTAGATCCAAACCAGGATGGAGTGCAGCATAAACCTAAACCAGGATTAAGTGCAATGCATGGGTGGTGTGTATATAAGGAACCAAAAGAGAGAATGTTTGCTTGCCTGGGTGTAAGACAGCTTGATAGGTGTGTCAAACACGGTCCATATCACGTTCTCTGTGCATGGTGGAGTGGTCAGCGAACCATGATAGCGGTAGAAATTGGAGAGGTTTTCTGGCAACATGGCTACGATATCCAGACTGTCGAGAGTGGTTGAGTACCCTGGAAGAGAAGAACAACTCCCCTGTGTACAACGACCTTGCAATGTAGGCCAGAATCAGATGAAAGCAGCGTTGATGGATCTAAAATGACCAATGTGTCATGCCCGTCAGAGTCTGAATCCGAGGAGGAAGCCAGACAGCTGACAGGGAGTGGGAGTGTGGGCTCCGTTGGCTGTGGAGGAAACTGGGGAAGGGCAAAGTCCGACTGGGCAGAGCAGGGGAGAGGTAGAACAAGGGAGAGGGAGTTCGGAGGAAGACCCAGGCCCACCCCCCTCTTTATCCTAGGGCACGCAGGGAGGAACGGAGAAGGGAGCAATGTGGATTGCGTGGCTTATGTGGGAGGAAAGGGCCCTGATTCCCTTCGTTAGCTGCAGCTGGGAACACAGTGTATAAAAAAGGAAGCTGCGCACAGCAAGCTGTTGGGAGCAAACGTGACTTGTATCGTCGTGGCTTATCTGTGTTCCTGGCATCTTCCCAACTGTGTGAGTTTTGTCCTGCTTTCAAATCTGAAAGTCCTTCTCCTGCCCTGTCAAGCTAATTACTTCAGTTGGGTTTGTTTGGACTTTAAGTTACAGTTTGTGTTGATCATGTTTTGGACTTAATTTCCTGCAGTCAAAGGCTGTTCCTGGGAGTTTTTTTCTCCAGCTGAAGGTAACCTGGACATTGCGGGCAAAGTTGGAGATAATAAAGGGACTCTTATTGATTATCTGACTGTGTTGCCTTAGTGCCACGCCCCGGGCCGGGTCATCACACAATGTTTTTAAAATTGCCTTTAAACGGAGATGTTTGGGAACACGGGAGAAAAGGAAAGCAACAGAGAAAGCTACTTGCTAAACCTGGTACCCTTTGGAGGTGGGAGATCAGGAATGCTGGGCTTTGTAGTCCCAACAGAGCCCAGGCTGCATGAAGCGATGTGTTTCTCCCCTGCTGATTTTTTTTTGCAGAGTCTGTTTTCCCACTTCGTAGGTGCCCCAATATGGCAAATGGCTATTTGGTTGGCAAAAAAATAGGCATTGATTGATTTGATTTTTTTCCTTTCCTTTCTAGGTGGGATGCTTAAAACGGGTAAAAATCTTGCATGGATGGAATTCAGCGGCTCTGGACTTCATCTCCCATCAGCCCTTGAGCCACGCAGACAATGGCAAAGAATTGTGGGAACTGCAGCCAGGAGAATCTGACAGGTGAGTGTTTGCATTTCAAGAGAAGGTGCTCCCCACCCCCCTCAAAAGTCCAGGCCTTACCTGCATACTTAATTTTGGCCAATTTGGCAATGAAGTCGCTGTAGTAAGCATTCTCAAAATGGCTGCCCTGTGAACAAACACAATTAAAATAATTACATGCCTGTATTTCCTGACTCCCCATGACAAAGGAGGCAGATTGGCCTAAATCATGCCCGCCCCTAATGGCACCGCTTAGATGATCCTGGCTGTTCTTGAAGGAAGAAAAAGAAATGGGTTTGGGATGGGAGACCACCAGGTGAGCTTTTGCAAGTGGAACATCCCAGAAATAACGGCCATCAGGATTGAATTACACTCAGAGGAGAAGCACACATATATTTCGTTTTTCTCCCTTCCTCTCCTTTTAATTTAAATGTCCGAAAATTAAAAATATGTCCAGTCTTTTATTTCCCTATGGTTTGCTGCCCCCTAGTGTTAGGTTCAGGGTTGTGAACCGAAGTATAATCTCCCCTCTTTAAAATCTCCAAAGGGGTTTTATTTTCAATTTTAAAAAGTTCATTTTAAACCCTAAATTTGATCATATGGCAGCCTTTAAAAGCCACCAGGTGGGATGAAGTGCCACAATGACACTTAATTTTAAAGCATTAAAAAAACAAACAAATAAACAGCTTGATAACAATCCCTGGCTGTAAATGGTGTAGGGTCTCCTGCTTTGCATGGGGTTGGACTAGATGACCTACAAGGTCTCTTCTGTTAATCTGAATCAAAGCCACAAGGTGGTTTGTTCAATTGTGGCTTGGCGGGAGGTTGTAACCCAGCCGCTCGCTCTTAAAAACCACGATTTAAGGTTCAGCAAACGTGTCTATGAGCCGCACTTAAAACAAGCTGTGCTGTGAATCCAATTATAATTTATCAAATTTGGGGACCTGGAAGAAATGTGTGTGTGTGTGTGTGTGTGTGTGAATCCCATTTTTCTGAGCCAGAGGTAAACAGCTGGAAAATTAAGCTGAATTCCCAGTTAGCAATTTTTTTTCAAACTGCACAACAACGATTGATTTGGATACTACCTGAAGTAGCTGCAAGGAGCCCAAAACCATAATTCTTAGCCTTCCCTGTTGGAGAGATCCTTTTGTTAAGCAGATGTCAGACAGATGTTGGGAAGGGGGCAAGCAAGGAAGGGGAGACATTCTCTGGGAAATTGCCTCTTGAGCTCCCAATTGTCCTGGGATGTTTGCATGAAAATGACAACCCTTGCTTTTGATTTGCAAATCAAAGGGATGACCCAACAAAGCTGTTTTTTTAATGTCCCTTCCAAAGGAAGCTATTTGCTTGCAATGCCAGGAGAATTTTTTTTTTTAAATTAAGCATATACTGCCAACCTTTTCCAAGCCAAAAATTTAAAATGCGCTATGGCATTGTGTTGTAAAGTGAATGAATGTGTTCCAACCAACACCATCTATATATACCCCTCGTGCGTCATCACAAAATCTCCAGAACCGTAAAGCCTACAAACTTAACATTTGGCACGTATTTTCCTCTTGGCTTCTAGGGGCTCACTAAGAAAGGGTTTTTCAAAACGACCATCAGAGCATTAGTATTTCGTATATTATTATTATTAACACGCTCTGATGCTAAGGAGTTCTACTCCGCCTCCCCACCTGAAAAGAAATCTCTTCCGAATGCAAAACACAAGCAGAGGAGTTTCAGTTTCAGTTCACCAAGTCGCTTTAGTACCGAACAGTTGAGCTAAGCCACGCCCAGGCTCCTTGCTGTCTCCTTGCTCACACAGCAAATACTCTTTCGGTTTCCAAACAGCCCTCAACTCTGACACACTGACAGGACGCTAGCCAAATGAACACCGATGGATGCTGGTAGGCTGAATCCCCCCCCTCCTTATTTTCCTCCCCATAAACTAAGCCTGACCACATAGTTTCATAGTGAAGCATGTGTGTCGATCTAATGTCATATTTGCAAAAAAAAAGTGGGTTCCTTGTGATGTTTAGGCCCCACTGCTGAACCCCATTTTCTTCCTGCAATGTTGGGGAAATACCAGGAGGCAGGTACTTTCAGAGGCTAGGTGTAAATCGTATTTTTTTGCCTTTTAAAAGTGGTGTTTCTTGAATCCGGAACCAGGGAAGAGATTAAAGATCTGGCTCTGTGCCCGCCCAACTTCGGCAGGCATCTTAAACTCTCGTGGCATAAATGGCTGTACTTCAGGGGTGGGATTCAAATTGTTTAACAACTGGTTCTGTGGGCGTGGCTTAGGTGGTGGGCATGGCTTGGTGGTCGTGTTATTGGCTGGGCATGGCCAACTCAATATCACTCACATCGAGGCAGGCATCTCCTCCTTGGCCTCTCATGACTGTGGAGATGCTGCAACAGTTTTAAGTGTGAAAAACAGTCATAAGTCACTTTTTTCAGTGCCATTGTAACTTTGAATGGTCACTCCACACAAGCAAAGTACCAGCAAAGGAGGGGAAAAAAAACTCCAGAGAAGTTCCTGAGACGGGAAGTCTAGTCCTGCCAAGAATGTAATAAGGGTTAACGGAGAGGTAGTTTCTGTAAGCAACCCCAGAATGTTTCCTTCCTGACTTCCTTACAGGATTAGCCCAGTAATTTCTTCTAACAACCGGTTCTCCGAACTGCTTAGAAGGTTAACAACCGGTTCTAGCAAACAAGTGTGAACCTGTAGAATCCCACCCCTGTTGTACTTACCACAAAAAGAAAAGCCAAGACAGCCAGCCCGTCGGGTTTATTCTTCGCTGCGTCAAGACTAGGGTAAGCTTCTGAATTGTAATGGACAATGTGGAGCTACGGGGAAAACAAATGGGTGAAAAAGTGGATAAGTGGCAGAAACCGTGGGATAGGAATTATAAACTGACAATATCGACAGCATATAAAGAGAATTTGTACAAGTTGTTTTATACATGGCATGTAGCGCCAGCAAAATTAGCAAAAATGTTTAAAGATCAATTAAATGCTGGAAATGTCATCAAACACCAGGAACATATCACATGTGGTGGGACTTGCACAGAAGCTAAAAGGTATTGGACTAAGATATGTACATGGTTGGAGAAAATGATCAAACAACACATAGATTTGAAGGGTGAAATATTTTTACTAGGAATGAAGGCTATAGTAAAGAAAAGACTTATTTAATTATGCATGCCTTAACCACAGCTAGAATTTAGTTTAGTTTAGTTTTAGTTTTAGTTGACTTGTATGCCGCCCCCTCTCCGAAAGGACTCGGGGCGGCTCACAACTAAAAACAGACAATAAATTAGTTATCTAAAACACTATTAAATAATACAAGCCAATTGATCTAAAACCCTTATAAAATTTAAAATTTAAAAATTGTATTTGCCCCAAACTGGAAGAGTGATAAGATACCAACAGAGGGAAAAAATAATTGAAAAAAATATTTGAATGTGCAGAAATGAATAGATCGACACTAGACATTAAAGAAAAAGAAGAGTCTGAATATTACATGGTATGGGGTTTGTTTTACCAATCGACAGAAAATAGAACAACCTAAAAGGGATTAGACGCATCCATAAAGTAATAAGAGGAATTAATGCAATAGATATAATAGATTGTACTTATACTATGTATATGGGAGTGAGATTATTGTTATGCTGTTAAGATGAATAAGAAGAATATTATTAATAATGGATAAGTAAGTTGAAATATGTACCTAATTGATTGAAATGGGATGGATTTTTGTATATAAAAATATTTCTTTAATAAAATAAACTTAAATATTTGTGTTAAGATTTATGATGCCCCCCCTCTCTTTTCCCCCCTCCTCTTCTTCCTCAGGTGGAAACAAACAGAGTGACCTACCTCGGCCATATATCGCAACCCATCGATCGTGTGTTCGGATCCGCTGTTTTCTTTCTCTGTACCGCCCCAGTGAAGGTGAAGTTGGATGGCTGTGAATTTCCCGGGGAGGCCTTTTATAATCTTCATGGACGAAGGAAGGTGTATGACAACTGGAAAAGAGCAAGGAAAGGAAGGGCCATTCAGGTAGTCCGTGATTTACAACAATTCATTTAGTGACTTTCCCAAAAATTACAGTGGCACTGGAAAAAACGTGACTTACGACTTAAGCCAGAAATTGAGCCCATTTCTCTTGCTAAGCCAAGGCAGTTCTTAAAGTGGCTCGTGCCCCGTGACCCTGCGGGGTCATTTTTGGCACAGCTGTTAAGTGAATCACGGAGTCGTTAAGCAAACCTGGCTTCTCCCATGGACTTTTGCTTGCCGGAAGCTGCCTGGGAAGGTTGCAAAGGGTGATTACATCACCCTGGGACAGTGCAATTGTCATAGTACCATGCAGGTTACCACCCACCCACCCACCCAGATTTGGATCATGTGACATGGGGAGGCTGCAACGGTCATAACGTATGAGGTTGTAAGCCATTTTTTTTCATTGCTGCTATAACTGAACAGTCGCTACCATGTTTCTCCAAAAATAAGACCCTGTCGTACCAGGTCTTATGTTTGGGGATGTCATCCACTAACTAACCTCACTTGTGTATGTCGCCCCCCGGCCTCCATTTGCTGTCAGAGGCCTTCAGGAACTTCTTCTGCAGCCGACAAGGCTTTTATGAAGGCCTCTGCGGCTGATAATAGCTCTGGATCGATCCAGAGCTTTGTTATCAGCTCCAGAGGCCTTCAGGAAAGTCTTGCTGGCTGCAGAGGTAATGGGCTGGCCAGGCAGGTGTCGGGGTGTGCGAGGCCTGGCTACAACTGTCCAAAGGTAAGTAGTAGGGCAGCTCCACCCCCCCATCCCCACCCTTGCTTAATTTTTACTCATGTACTCTGGACTGGGCGGGATCTTAATACGGGCTTATTTTGGGAGTAGGGCTTATATTGGGCGCACGTGGGAAAATCAAGCCAGGACTTACTTTCAGGGTAGGTCGTATTTTCGGGAAAACAGTAGAAAAAGGAAAAAAAATTATTCCAGCCCCAAAATAGCACAATTCTGCTCATTTTTAATCTTTAAACATACCAGAGGCGAAAAGTAATTTGAGAGGCGGCTAGGACTTACTTTCAGGGTAGGTCATATTTTCAGGGGAACAGGGTAGGTCGCTCTGACCTCAGCTCTCCTGGGAATTCCTGAACTTTTCCATTCAGTTGGGAACCTAGTTTATTACAGCAAAACTCACGTTGGGAACCCCCAGCTCTGGAATTTCTTAGCGGTCTCTCCTCCATCCTTTCTCTCTGCCGAAGGTCCAGTTATATATTTTCCATGTCGAAGGCCCACCCAACTCTAATTCTCTCCCTCTCCTTTTCTAAGTCTGCTTTTTGAAAATAAAAGCCTTCCAGGTTTTAGAGTATATCAGCAAAGTTAAAAAATACGGGTTGGCTGGGCGCTGGGCATTCTGTAATCGTCTCAAATTCTAGCAATATCGCCATTCATCCGTAATGTCGGATGTGTGCTTTTGTTGTTTATTTCTGTCTCTCTTTCTCTCTCCCAATTTTTTTTTTAATGCCTTGTGCATTTGTACAAACCGTCCGCCTCACCCTCTGTTGTTTCTGGCGTGTCCACCGGTGGATTGAGAAAAATCAGCACAAAATTAGCCAGATAGAATGTGGACGGGCATAAAGAAAATGATGACGGGGGCAGAAATCAGAATGGATAATGACAGGAGCCACATGCAATTAAAAAAAAAAAAGAGAGAGAGAAAAAGCTAACGGCCCGACTTCGTTTGCAAATTAACATTCTGCTGATTTTTTTTTTTAATGGGCTTCCGATAGACCTGGAATGCTTCCTGCAGGGTTTAAAAATGGGCGTTGCACCCCAGTTTTAATCCTGTTGAAAAAGGGGGCCTTTCTCTTTTAGCTCCCTTTTGCACAGCCCAATCCTGACCCTGTTTAGAAACGGGGCTCTGTTTTAGCTGCGGTCACTAACGGTCACTAAATGAAATGGTGGGAAGTCGCGGACCTAAATGCAACGGTTGCAACCTGGCTTACAAAAAGGGATGTCACTCGAAGCCTAAAAACACACCAGGGCTGGACTTAGCATTTTGCAATTGGGGTGGGGGTGGGGGAGAAAGGGGCATTGCATAGGACAGGGGCCACCACCAAGAAGTCCCCGGCTGTCACCTATTGAGGTTCCCTCTGCGATGACCCTAATCTGGAAATTTCACCCCCCACACACACACTCCAAAGACAGACTGGTGCCAGCTGCGATACCCTTTCATCTAGCTCAGTGGTTCTTAACCTTTTTGAAAGAATCGCCCCCTTGAGCCATTGTCATCGCCCCCCTCCAACATAACCGCCCCGCTGCCACCTCTTAGCGTCCCCAAGGGGGCCAGCAGAGGGGCGCTAAGAGGCAGCAGGGGGGCAGCATGTCGAACGCGCAGCGGCACGCATGCCACTGCTTCCACATTGGCACCGGCTCTGGAGCAGTGCTAGTCAATGGGTGAACCTGCAGGGCCGGCCGGCACCTCGAACAACCCCTGCCTCTTAGCACCCCTCTGCCGACCCCCTTGGGGCGCTAAGAGGTGGCAGGGGGCGTTCGGCGCCGCCCTGCAGGCTCACCTCATTGACTGTTGTACCACACCTGAACTGGTGCCTGTCCATCCATCCACCCAAAAGGTCTGTCTGTTTGCCTGCCTGCCTTCCTATCTACCTACCTGTCTGTCTTTTTGTCTACCTACCTATCTACCAATATAGATCTCTCTCTCTCTCTCCCACTATATCTCGCTCCATAAGCCCCCATATTGCCCCCTTCCATTCCGCCCCCATCGCCCCTTTTCATTCCATCGCCCCCTGAAAAACAAAATCACCCCCTGAAATATCCAGGTTAAGAACCACTGATCTAGCTGGTAAAATGGACTAAAACCCACAAGATTTGGGGAGCTAAGGTTGTGTAATACTGTGGGCTGCACCTGAGACTTTAATTGACCGCCAACTGTTACTTATTCAGCTTTTATTGCCCCTGATTGATGTCTTTGGGCGCCTGATTCTTGCAAGCTCACACAAATTGCAAGGTTTGAAGGCATATTTAAAGAAATAAACCCTGCGGCTTGGCTGCGAAACAGGGCAATAAGCTGTCAAATTCTTTTTTTTTTTAAAGAAAGATAGGTAGGAAGGGCTCTTAGGGCCTACTTGAAGGTTTAGGGAAAGAAGCTATTCTGCTTTTTTAAAACTGATTTGGAAAATAGAATAGAATTCTTGTTATTGGCCAAGTGTGATTGGACACACAAGGAATTTGTCTTGGTGCAAATGCCCTCAGTTTACATAGAATAGAAATAGAGATAGAATAGAATTCTTTATTGGCCAATAAATATTTTTTTGTAACTTTGTCACTTATGATCTATATTGACTGTCTCCTAGTATGATTGGATTGCTTATTGTACCCTATGACTATTATTAAGTGTTGTACCTGATGATTCTTGACTCTTGACGAAGGTATCTTTTCTTTTATGTGCACTGAGAGCATTTGCACCAAAGACAAATTCCTTGTGTGTCCAATCACACTTGGCCAATAAGAAGGAAGGAAGGGGAAGGAAGGAAGTCTGGAAAGAAGGGAAGAAGGGAGGGAGGGAGGGGAAGAAGGGAAGGGAAGAAAAAGGAAGTCTGGAAGGAAGGAAGAAAGGAAGGAAGGGGAAAGAGGGAAGGGAAGAAGGAAGGAAGGGTCAGCCAAGAAAACAAACCAAATTAAATATTCACCTGAATGGCCATTGTTGGTCATCTTGAATGCGTCACGGCGGTATCCATAACCCTGGAGCTGCAGTGGTTCCAGATCTGGATTAAATCTCACTTTTGACCTCTGAATATTGATGGGAGATTGCAGTTTCCCCAGGCAGTGTTCGAAGTACGTTCCCCACTCATCTTCGCTGTGTTCCCCTTGGGTTGGGCCAGAGAGGAAGAGAAAAAAATGCTGTCAGATAAGGCATACCACAAGAAAGCAAAAGACCTGTCTTGAACCCTGCAAGCAAGCTGGACAGCTTCCAGATGGCCTGGAAGGTTAGTTAGTAGAACTAGTTTGATTCCAATTTAAATAACTTAAGGTTGATTTAAATGGGAAAGGGCTGACATGAATGGAAAGAGGGGGGAGGAGCAGAGAAGAAGAAAACAAAAGCCATATTATGTGCCTCCCCTCAGTTGAAAACCTATTTGGATTAACAAGAGTTGGAAGGGACCTTGTAGGTCATCTAGTCCAACCCCCCGCCCAAGCGGGAGACCCTGCACCATTTCTGACAAACGGGGCAGCCCAATCTCTTCTTGAAATTCTCAAGTGATGAAGCACCCACAACTCCTGAAGGCAACTTCTGTTCCACGGGTTGATTGTTCTCGCTGTCAAAACAAATCTGCGTTTAGACGTTTGATCTTCCGGCTTCTTATTTAAAGAAAAAAAAAAACCCTGTAAATTCATGTCCCCTGCAATAATCTTTTCCTTATCGTTTATGAAATGAAATCGAAGATTTATATTGTGAGGTCCTTGGTGCTCTCTGAGCTTGGTGGTTCTCTTGCAGATGTCTCATTACCCGACTAGGTAACATTATCAGTGCTACGAGGGAGTGGGGTTCACGGAGAAGAAGACAGCGATGGGGACCTTAGTGCTCTCTTATCTTGGTTGTTTCCTTGCATTACCCAAACTAGGTAAAACATTGTCAGTGCTACAAGGAAGTAAGGCTTTGCCAGACCCTTCTCTCTTTTAAGCACTGATGATGTTACCTAGTTGGGTAATGAAACGCCTACTAATGAAACTCAAAACCCTACAGTGGGTCATGACAAGTGCTAGGAAATATTCCTTTCTGGGAAAAGTTGTGATGGAAGAAATTTGGAGATAATTTCTAGGCCCTCTGGGGTATTCCCTGTAAAGCAGAGAGAGGGAGGATTGGTTGATGATAAAGGCTCCTTCTTGGCTATAATAACCTTCTTTTTTTAGCCTTGAAATAATTCTTCAGCCTCTTAAGCGCTCCCTTTGAGTTTGACCCATTCTCTTAAGTTCCCAGCTCCGTTTGCGATCCATCCAAAAATCTTTCTTGGCTCTCTCCCTGACTTTTAGGTTAGGTTCTTGGCCATTAGAAGTAAGAGGTATCGATCCATCCTTATTAAAGGGCAACAACGTTAAAAGGAAGTTTACTGGAACAAAATACCTCCAAGGAGCCTCTCTGAGGACAATTTTTTTCTCCTCTGAAAAGAGTTTCTCCTTTGGACTTTTAAAATAAATAAATAAATAAATATATGTGTGTATATATATATATACTTGAGAACAGAATTACACACCCTCACTAACGTATTAATGTCCAATGGATTCCAAAGAAGCACAATCACCAACCTAATCCGAAGGAGACTCCCCAAAACCAAGACACAGAACAGGACAATGGCATCGCCCTCCTCCCTTACATCAAAGGCACCACAGATAAAATCAGCAAAATTCTCCACAAGCACAATATCAGGACAGCCTTTGGCACTGACCAAAAAATAGCCAACATCTTAAGAAACCCCAAAGACAAGATCCAGCTAGAAAACCAAGGAGTTTACAAAATACCGTGCAAAATTTGCCCAGCCACATACATTGGACAAACCAACAGGAGAATAAATGCACGCAGAACACAAGAAGCAGTCAGAAAAGAAGAAAAACTTCCTCCCTTTTCCAGCACCTTAAAGCCACAGGACATGAAATTGATTTTGAGGGATCCAAACTTATCTCCAATACTGAACACTTCAACAAAAGAATAATTAGGGAAGCCATCGAAATAGAGAAACACCCCCATAACATGAATAAGCGGGATGATACTTCCCGCCTACCAGACATCTGGAAACTAGCCCTGGTCAACAAACGAGTCCCAGCCACGAAAACCAACACGGACCCAAAATAACACATGATGCCACCACCAATCTCCTTCACCAGACTCAAACCCAAGCCCACCCACAGATGAAAGGCAACCACCATCCAGAAACCAGACCATGGCTGCAACACCAGCTGCTACACCCCCTCCAACCCCCAAACTAAGCAAACTGACACACACTATAAACACATAGCCAGACCTCAAACTCGAGCCAAACCAAGGCCCAGAATGTCACATCACAGCCTTCCACCCAGGATACTACATCACATAACTCAGGAGATCACAACACAAAACATCAGGAGGTTGCAACACAGACAACGACCCAGGAGATTACAGCACCACACCCAGGACATCACAACAATAGAACTCAGAAGGTCATCACACAGCCCATTACCCAGGTCGTTACAACACAAAGGCTGAGAGACACACAGCCAGCACCTCAGCCACACAGGGTCTCAGGAAAAAGCCATCCAATCTGCATACATCAACTCCACAAACCAATCAAAAGTAACAACACATCCAACTCTAGAGTTTAAAAGGGAAAAACAGCCACGATCACACACTTCTCCCAGGAGAAGCTGAAGACACCAGCCTGAAGATGACGGATGAGATTTCGAAGCGTTGCCAAGGTATTCTCAATCTTACGGGACAAGACCGAATACACCAAGACCTACATATATATATATATATATATATATATATATATATATATATATTTGTATTTTCACGGGTAAAGGTATGTAGGTCTTGGTGTATTCGGTCTTGTCCGTGTAAGATTGAGAATACCTTGGCGCTTTCAAAATCTCATCCGTCATCTTGTCTTCTTCGTTCTTCTTTTAATTTTTATAAAATTAAAAGCAGATTTAACCTCCTTCCATATTAATGTGCCAGAGGCATCAACCTTTGGCTGGCTTTATGGATGGTGCAGATAATCCCCATAGCAAATAGAACAAGATTCAGCGCTATTTTCCTCTGTTTCTCCCTCTAAAGGAAAGAACAACGTTGCAAAACATCTTTTCTTTTTTCTTTGGGATTTGACAGGAAGATAAAATGAAAAGAGCACCGGCACAACGCCCTTTTGAGTTTCTGCTTGATTGGGGATTTCTATCCACATTTCCCCCCCTGCCCCACTCCTTTTGTTCCAAATGACCTCCCCACCTTGGGAGACCTGCCAAGAATTTGGGCATCTGAAGAGACCCCCCCCACAAATAGACCCCAAAATTAATCCTAGAGGTTTAAAAAAAAAGGTTTAAAGAGGAGGGCAGGTGGAGGGAACTTACCTGGTTTGAAAGGGGTGCAAAGACATGCAGGTGTGGTAAAGGCTGTTCAAAAGAGGTTTTGCTTGATTTTAAAAGCCAGGGGAGCTGCAGTTTGGGGAGATATGTTTGGGAGATATGCACAGGTGAGCTAACAGGATGCCAAACCCCATCTGTAGGTCTTTGCCCCTTCCTTCCTTCCTTCCTTCCTTCCTTCCTTCCTTCCTTCCTTCCTTCCTTCCTTCCTTCCTTCCTTTAAACTGGTCCACTCCAGGTCTCCTGGACAATTCCTAATTCCTCCCCAGCAGGAAAACTGGCCCTTGGGACTCTCAGAGTGGAGATCTAAGGGAATTATTCTTAAATAGTTTTCTGCGCAGTTTGAATCTCACCTCTGGTAACTTAATTTTCGCTCCGATTGTTGGACCAACAGAACAGCATAAAGAGTTCACACTTTTTTGTGGTTTGCAAACAGGACCAACAATGCTACGATGCCTTTGGTTGCGGGGGGGTGGAGAGCAAGCCCCTAGCTTTTCCCAAATTGTTCCTCTGTCTTGAGCCATGTTTGAATTACAATTCCTGCCCAGGATAGTCGGGAGTGTTATTTCTTATTTGTATCCTGCCTTTATCTTTACAAATAATTCAAGGCAGCAAACGTATACTTTCCTCCCATTTCCCCCATTTTAATTTTTCTTACCATGAGGAAATATTTGTGGCGTTTCCTCACAATTACCACCCCGTGAGGTGGGTCGGTGAGGGAAAGAGAAGGACTGGCCCAAAAGACACTCAGCTGGGTTTTTTTTCATGCCTAAGGCAGGACTTGAACTCAAGGCCTTCCCTTTTCTAGCTGGGTGCCTCAACCACGAGACCATAGAGCAGGGGCCTCCAACCTTGGCAACTTTAAGACTTATGGACTTCAACTCCCAGAATTCCTCAGCCAGCTTTGAGCTGAAGTCCACAGGTCTTCAAGTTGCCAAGATTGGAGGTCCCCCCCCCGTTCTAGAGTAACTAGGAAGTAGCTAGGATTGCAGTTCCAGTCTGGGAAACCGACATGTAACCACGTTACACAAATTTGCAACCCTACGACAGAGTTAAAAGCAAAAGGTATTTCTGCCTTCTCCTTTCCCTCTCTCCCCCACTCCTTACCGTGATACGTCCAGTCCAACATTCCGGAAGAGCTCAGGTGTAGAAAGCAAAATTGGAGCACCCAGGCGCTAGTCCTCATGATTCTGTGATTCCCCTGAAAGGCGGATCCGCTGGTTTTTGTCGACTCTCCGAAAAGGTAAATAATAATTGACTTAAATCCAGCCTCTTTTTTTTTCCCCTCCTGCCGAAAAAAGAGCAGATATTCTGTTTTCCCCTTGCTGGGTGAGAAGGTATAAATTATATTGCGGATTGGGGAGAGGCGTCTCTGTTTTCTGATAGACCCAGCAGAAAAGACCACAAAACCGTGGCGGAGACAGGTGGGAACTGTCAGGTGAAACAGGCTGGGTTTTTCCTCAGTGGTTAGGTAATCACTCACTGCCTCCTCCTGCTCCTTCGATTGGCTAGGTTGGTCAGCATCCTGCAAGCATTAATGTTTTATGTACCTTGAAGTTAATGCCTTATGCCAAGCTGGAAGGCTTGCAGAGGCCTTCTTAAAAGCCACTAGAAAGAACTCCGCAATAAAAGCCAGAGGCATTTGAGAAATTTACACGGATTTTTTTGGGGGGGGAGCAGGTGGAATAAATGACAGGTAACCCTCGACGCGAAACCACGACGGAGCCCCCCAATTTCCATTACCAAGCGAGACGTTTCTTGGGTGGGTTTTGCCCCGTTTTAACCACCTTTCTTCTCCACTGTCGTTAAGTGGATCGCTGCCCGGGTTAAGTTAGGAACCCGGTTGGGAAGTTGAATTGGGCTTCCCCGTTTCGAATCACGGGATGTTGCAACCGTCGTAAATGTGAACCGGTTGCCGAGCATCCAAATTTGGACGACGTGCCATGGTCGTAAGTGCGAAAAACGGTCATAAGTCACCCTTTTTTCTTCAGGGCTGAGGTAGCCTCCATCGGTAAACAAATGGTTGTAAGTCAGAGAACCACTTATATAAGGTCTCTTGGGTGTCTGGAAATAGGGGGAAATTTGAGAGATGGCTATTGTTGACATATTTGAAAAGCTCAAACCAGCATGGACCATTCTGGGTGTTTATTCTTCCCATTAAGAGATTCCCTCTCCAGGGAACTCTGAATTCTCCACTTTGCAGAAGAAAGGTAAACAATTTGAGTCTGGAGACCTGCAACGCTGAAAAAAGGAGAATTTTCTGGTTTGAGCTCAGCTCCTGGGGATTTTTCTTTCTTCTTTCTTTTTTTTTAAATTTAAAAATACTTTATTAAATAGATTTATGTACATACAATAAAATCAAGAAATTCCATTTGTGGCAAGATAGGCAAATACAGTGTTCACTCTAATTGACAACTCTCTCATTGTATCAAATGTTCATTCACTTATTTAAATATCATACAAAGGTTCATTCTAATTTTGTATCACAAATAAGTTTACATATAATATTACCAATTTCTATCATATCCTTTTATTTGACTTTTTATCCCTTTCTTGTCTATCTTCCAACCAACTATACCATAAGTTCCAAATTTCACAGTATTCTGACTCCTCTTTATTTTTCAGTTCCATTGATAACCTGTCCATTTCTGCACATTTCAAGTTCTTTTTTATGATCATAAATTCGGGGGGGGGGCATATGAAGTATTATGTGTAATAATGTCTTGCTCATTTTCTGTTTTAGGACTCCTAATAGAAATATCTCTGGTTTCAACTCAATTTTAACTTTTGTGATTTCTTCTAACCAATTTTTAAAATTTTCCTCCAGTGTTTTTGAATTATTTTGAATTCCTGGGGATTTTTCACAGGCACGTAATGTGCCACGTTCGTAACAGCTAAGAATTATTTGCTGTTGTTTTGCTTTGGAAGGCATTCTCCTACTTCATTTATTTTGCAATGCAGGCATTTCCTGGTGGTGTCCCATCCAGTCCTGTCTTGAAAGGCTTGCATGTTCCTATTCTTGAAAGGGACAATGGAAGCCAGTGTGCCTCAAGCATTTGCACCAAAGACAAATTCTTTGTGTGTCCAATCACACTTGGCCAATAAAGAATTCTATGCTATGCTATGCTATGCTATGCTATGCTATGCTATGCTATGCAATGCTATGCTATGCAATGCAATGCAATGCTATGCTATGCTATGCTATGCTATGCTATGCTATTCCTCTTCCTCTTCCTCTTCCTCTTCCTCTCCTCTCCTCTCCTCTCCTCTCCTCTCCTCTCCTCTCCTCTCTCTCCTATTATCATGGCAACTTGTGGACTTTAACTCCCAGAATTCCTCAGCCAGCAGGCTCCCAGGGAATTTTCCTTTCCTTCCCTCCTCAGTCTTCTTTCTTTTTGTGCTGTGTCTTTTTCGAGGTCGAGTTGGAAAAAAAACAAAATTAAAACCAAAGGGTCTGGTTGGTGGTGGGGGATTCTGGGCGTTGAAATGTAAGTTGCCAAAGTTGAGAAAGACACAGGTTTACCTTTCCCGATGCAACTTGGGAGCCTCAGTATACTCCATTTTTTCCCCTTTTTGGGTCTCCCGAGCAATCTGGGAGGTGGCCTGAATTGCTGGCATTTCCCGGTCAGCAATTTTCAAGGACTATTTACCCAACTGGATTTTGCAGGATTAGGAAATGCCTTTAGGGGCCCTGGGTTTGATCTCTGTACATTCTGCTGCTTTGCAGAACAAGCCAAAAAAACAAAACAAAACCAACCCCCAAAACTGCTGCAGGCATATTATGAGCTTTTGGAAAAGATATCCTTAAGAGCCCATCTTGCAAACCTGATGAGCAGGCAAAGGAAGCATCCTGACAGCTACCTCCAGGTGCCACAGGGCCATAATCCCCTCTTGGCTGGCAGTTATGCAATGACCCCTTCCCTTCAAGAAAGAGGCATCAGGGTCCCTCATTACCCGAGGGGCTAGCTTTCTAGATGCAAAGTTGGATAACTTTACTTTCTTGAAAGGGGGAGAGAACTTTTTCATATTGTTGGCCGAGCAGAGACAAAAATAGCCAGAGAAAAGATGGGGAAACAGGTGCCTTGTCTGTCAGCAGAAATGCTGATTTATTACCTGTTTACCAAGTGTTTAGGAGCCAAGGAAACAACAATCAACAACTTAATAGCTGGCTATCAACACCCCAATTAAAAACTAAAAGCCACTTTTACATCCAGGCACCATATAAATTTACCACACATAGAACAGCCCAGTGCAAGCATGCTGGAGACAGAATGAATCTGAAAGCTAGGAAGAATAACTCTCTCCACCCAGATTGGATCCTGCAAATCTTTAATCGCTCAGCCTTATTTCCACAGGGCTTAAAGTCTAGTCCTCCTGTCTGTTGTAATACAATCCCAAATGGGCGATAATCCACATTTTGATTGCCTGTCTTGCATTAGGTAAAGGCTTAAAGTTCAGGGCTGCACCGATATTTTCAGGAGAAAATATATAGATGTATATATTTGTAGAGAATACGAAGGATGCGTGTGTTGGTGTTTATTTTCATAGTCATAATGTACACGGAAGATGGTATTTAATTTGGTTGTACGAGGTGAAAGGACAATCAGTTAAACTAAACAAAAAGACCAGGCTGGTCATTGCAAGAAGACAATCTTGCCCAATCTGCTCAGGTACAAAGCACAGGAGGTCCTTGACTTACAATCCCAGTTGAGCCCCCAAACTTCCACTGCTCAGCAAGATGGTTCAGTGGATTTTGCTCTCTTTTATGACTTTCTTTGCCACCGTTGTTAAGTGGATCCCTAAGCTCCTAAGACTGGTTAAGTAGATCTGGCTTCCCCATTGATTTTGCTTAGCCAGGTCGTCACAAAAAAGCACTCACGTTACCCCGGGACATAAATATGTCTGCAAGCATCTGAATTTTGATCACGTGACTATGGGGATGTTGCAATGGTCGTGAGTTCTTTCAGTGCCGTTCTAAACTTCGGTCACTAAACAAATAGTAAATCAAGGACTACCAGTAGTTTGGACTCAAGTAGAGATTGAGTCTTACCAAGCAAAACCCTCTTCCCCTAAACTCAAATTATGCATTTTTAAAAAAAGTTTGTTCTATTTATTTCAATTTACTGGTGTGGGGGGGTCTTAACAGTCTCTTACCCTGAAGGACTGTCAAAGTTCAAAACCCAGGGGAAACATCCAGGAAACCAAACCCCCAAACTATCCTTGTTTATGCCCGATTTAAACCTGCTTTCTAACTGGGATATTCTATTCCTCCTTTGTGATGCAAAGCACACTGATCAACCGATCAACTTTTTAAAAAAATTCTGCATTTTGAAAACATCCATTCGCCAAATGGAAAAATAAAAACCAACTGGCAGGGTCAGAGAAAGCGGACAGGAATGCAAAGGAATCATCATCATATTTTCTGGAAAGAGCCTCGTTGTGTAACAAGCCCCTTTTAGTTTTTTGCTATTTTAAAATTTCCAATGAGTCGCGTGTTGTTTCTGGCCCTGGTCAAAGACAATGCAGTTTTCATGTGAATATTAAGAGGGGTTTGTTTTTTCCCCTGTTCCATCTTTGCAAATGCCAGCCAGACATTTTTTTTTCTAGAGATGAATGCAATCATTTTTGGCTGTACAGATGGAAGGGAGAGGTGGTGGAGGAGTAAAAAATGCTCTATCGAAGGTGATAAATTATAGATGATAATTGTTTTAGGGGGCAAAGCTATCGTTTGGTTTCAAGAGAGAAGAGGGAAACGGGTAGCTTGCCAGTAGGGATTTCTAAATATTTATGGAATTGTGCAGGATTGGGTGTGAATGGCCCTGTTGAGAGCGATAAACCAAGATTCGTGGCTCGGTGCCCTCACCCCCCCCCCAAAGAGGGGCTCAAGGAAGATTGGGGCCTGAATGTGGGGTCTTTTTCACAATATAAAAAAAGGATTGAACTCATGCAAAATCAATAAATATATAGAAACCCTCCACTTTAGAGGAGGTAGGCACCAAAATTTACGTTTGGGAGTTGAAAAATAACACAAACCAGGAAAACAAACCAATTTGGAAGAGGAGCTGAAGATCTGCACAGATTTTGATGACCCAGCAATGCGCACGCTACCACCACGAGATAAATTCCCTTTTAATTATGATGTGTACACTTAAAACACAAGGGATACTTACTCGCCGGTTCCAATCCTCTCTTGTTCCGGTGGAATAGCAAAGTTCTCTTAATTTTTTCTTTTTTAGCTCTTTGTGGACATTTTGCTCCAAATAGGTACGAAGAGGGGAATCTGTCAATGTTAATATATATATATATAGGAATTAAACGTGGGACTGGATTAAGGTGGAGAGTGTTGACTAAGAGCCATCCGAATGGAACCAGTTGTGGAGTTTTGCCCCTAATGGCTACCAATATTCTCTGCCTTTATGACATCACAAGAGACAGATCCTAAGTGTTAAACCTTCCTCTTTCCTTATGAACTGCTGCCGACTTGTTTTTTTTCTCCCAGCCCTGTCAAAACATTTTTTCCAACTTTTTAATGATTATCTCAAGCGGGGAGACCCTATACCATTTCAGAGAAATACTTGTCCAATCTCTTCTTAAAAGCCTCCAGTGATGGGAGAACTCACAACTTCTGGAGGCAAACCACTGGTTAATTAATGGATGTCATTGTCAGAAAATATCTCTTTTATTCTAGGTCGCTTCTTGATTACCGTAGTTTCTTTTCTTGCATTCTCGTGCTGTGGAAAATAAGTCGGATCTCTGCTTGTGCATTTTGTCGGGCTTTGTGAGTAAACCTAGCTGCATTTGCAAACTTAGTTCTTGCCCTGATAAGCTGAGGTTTGGCTGAAATGTGGTTTGGTTTTAGCCACAAGGAGCTGGCCTTACAGATTAGGCTAAACCGAGACAAGAATAAACCACAGGTCGGTTTTTAGCGTGGGCTGCAACCCATAGGTTTCCAAACCTTATCAGTCCCAGTGACAAGACACTTGTGTTTTGATACTGTCACATTCAGATTTTCTCCAGCAGACGGCTCAGATTTGCTCCAAATCTGGTGTTCGGAGTTCAAAACCCCCATCTTTTAAATTTGTTTTACAATTCTGCATTCCGTATTTCAGCATGCAAAGAACCTTGCCTGTCAAAGCAAGTTTTTCCAGCTAAGATACCGCTGGACCATCTCCTTAAACCATCCAAGCCTCTGGCAGAGATGATACCAAGGCAGCTTTTGGCCACCACCTCTGGAACCAGATGTTGGCTGTTTTTAAAAGGAAGTCGCCAAAATTCCCAATTCTGACGGCGATTCTTCCAGACGCTCACAGAAAATTACTGGCTGCATGACCTTAAAAATAATACAATCCTTGTGTGTATCTACACACTAGTAGGCTCGGAGCGCTATAGTATTGTTTAGAAAAAAAAGATGCTGGGACCAAATAATTCCAGCATTTATTTGCCCAAAGGGAGAACTTTCGGTGTTTTTATTGCTGCTAGTAATTCATTGCAAGGCTGAAGCCAAATTCCTTCTCTGAAACTACTAAGAAGGACTGTCCTTCCTTCTGTCTCTGCATTCAGTTCATAATTTACTGCAGGGGTTTAATCCAACCTTCCTACCGGTATTAAGCCATAAATTGGTTTATTTGTCGGGCACCATGTTTTAGGTGAAATGGCATCTTGTTTTGACTAGGATGGAAGTGGGTTTTTTTGTGTGTGCGTGAATCTGTTCAGGATGTGTCAGAAAAGTCAGAGTACTGAATTTTTCCAAGGAGGTGAAGTTTGCATATGTTGGGGTCTCTTTAAAAAAAAAATAAAGGTTTTTGGGCCAAGTTAGACCATACAGGAGGCTCAGAGGTGTGTTTTCTCATGAATTATAACCAGCATTTTTGCAAATCTCTTGTAAATGAGTTTTGACCAGGTAAGTCTAACCCTGTCTGTGTTAAGACAAGCGATTAAACTGGACTTTTATAGACATTAAAGGAAGCAATGAAATTGGGGTTTGGAAAACAGCATTTTAGAATTCTTAAATACATCACTTCCTTAGTTTAAATTTTAGAAATCCGTCTCTATTATATAGTACATTAGCACGGAAATACTGAGAAATACTAAAGTGAACACATCAAGTCGTGATTTAAAAAAAAAAAGCTAAATCACGTTTAAAGCCACAATTTTACAAACTTCAGATCCTGCTTAGAAGTTTGTTTTCATTAGTATGAAAATTAAAGTGTTAATTAAATGTATTAAATTCTATATTCAATTTTAATCTCTTGTACTATTCAGATTGGATATTTAGAATAAAGAAGCTTTTGGCTATTTTGATTATTAATTTGATTATTAAGCTTTGGATTACTGGATACAATTGTAAAGTTTTAATACCACACTCCATCCATTACATCGTTTGCAAAGCAGCCCCATTTTGGAGGTGCAAATCTTAAAATAATGATTTCTGTGCAAGAGAATTATTCCAGTTTTCAGGCTACGCAATGCGCAGCATGGAGAAAATTAAAAAAAAAAGTCCGGTTCAAAATTTTCCCCTCCGATTTACAAAAATGCGGATTTTTCCATCCCTGGCTAAAGAAATTAAAAAAAGGAAACTAAATTGAATTGGGCCCGCCCACACGACTGCGTAAAGGAAAAAAAAAAGCCCGAGCACGTAGCGCACGCGCCAAGAGGCCGAGCTGGCGAGAGGCCCGCCGGCCAATCGGCGGGCGGCAGGGCGGCGCGGCTGGCCAATGAGAAGCCGCAACGAGGCCATCTCATCTGCATGAACCGGGCTATAGTTTAGTGTGCGCCGGCCGCGTCTTCTTCAGTTGTCCGGGCTGCGCGAGGGGAGGACGTTGCAGTGATTAGATTTTCTTCAATTTTAATTACAAACCCCCCCTCCCAACACCCACAAAAAACTATTATTGCAATTTATTTCCTTAGGTGCTGCTGCAGCGTAAGAGAGCTTTAGTCTAAGGTAAGTTGGGAAAGCGTTTGCTTTGGAGGATGTGGGGGGGAATATTTTGCAGCAATATTATATACATCTATATATCAAACTTATTTCAGACGTTTGCAAACCCTGGTTTAAGACGTTTCGACATTTCCTTTTTTGCAAGGAGAGGAAATAAGTGTGCCTTTGGGCGTCCCTTTTGCAAACATTTTCGAAGATCTGCAGTTTGCTAAGAGCAAAAAGAGGGAACCCCGCACTTTCCATTTTCAGTATTTCATCATTGCATTTTTTTTTTAAAAAAAGGCATTTATTTAATATTTTTTATTTTAAGGTTTCCATCATGGCACCTTGGGGAAACTAATTTTCTTAAGCGAGTGGTCCAAAGAAGCCCAACATGGCGTCCTTTAGTTAACCCAGGACTACATGACCTATGGTTCCCTGCCACCTGATGTAGGTAGGGGGGTTGTATAGTAGTCCCAACAGGTGTGGAGGGCATGGGTGGAAAAACCTAGGCTAAAATCAAAGCAAGCTTGAAAAATAAACGAGCTTTTGTTTCATCTCCTGTAAAGCAAATAGGATGCTGTAAGGCTCCAGAAAAGAAAACTTTATTTTTAAAGGATGCTCAAGACCCATTTTTTGTCTGTGGCTTATGTCCTGTGGCTTCCATGGCAGCCAAAAGATGGATTAATCCCTCCTTTTGTTCAGGAGGGGAGGGCTGCAGAGAAGGGTAGAAAATAGGGAGAGGCTGAAGGGGTACCAAACCTGTTGTTCTTACTCCTACAGAAAACTCGCAAGTTTTTTTTAAATGGTTTTTTTCTTTAACATATATGATTGCATAGTGAACAGCCTATGGTCTGGGTTAATTTACTTTATACACAATACTTACAATAATAATACTATTTAAGTATATTAAATATATTAATACTATTTAAGTATTAAGTACTCTTCCAACTTCTAAGCATGGCGTATACTTCATCATGGTAGCAATTTATATTTATGTAACAAATACGCATAATAATGCTTTCCCCATTTCTAATGTTTACCTCTCGTTTCCCTAATTTTTAATGAAATAAATTCTGTATTAGTGAAATAAAATCCCATATTAAAAGGTGTTTTAGTGCTAGAGAAAACCTGCAGGTTTTTTTTTTTTGCATTTTCTGCAAAATAAGGGAACCCCCTTTCGTTTGCTTCTCTGGCCTTGTTCAAAATATTACTCGTTCCTTTATTTTCTTAAAAGATCTAAGCTGCAGGAGGACCTGATTTTCATGGGGAAATGATTTTTTTTTTGGAGGGGGGGTGAGTTGGTATTCTGCAGAGGCTCCATGGGCATCATTTTCAGAAGCCATTAGCAACAGGCTGCCTTTGCAAAATGGCTTGGGGGTAGCTTGAGATGCGGGCATCCTTTTCGCACGTGGACCATGGAATCCTCCTTTAAGGGGTGGGGAACCACGTGCAGAGCCCCCCTTCCTCCTTTCTTAAGGCGGAAATGATGAGAATGAGATGAAGATGGCCTGCAGCAACTGTTTCCGCCTTTCATGCCTTGCATACTTCCTTCTCCTGAGAAGGACAAGCCATGATTAATGGGAAGGACAGTTGCTGCGTAATGCAGAAAGTTGCAGCCGTATGCTCAAAGGGGTTTTTTTTTAAATTAATTAAAAAAACCCCTTCCATCCAGGCTTAAGCCCACTTTTTTTTACAAAGTGTAAGTTTTATTCTTAACCACACGGCCAAAATTTCCCCATCCTGTGGAGAGGTTTAGTCACGTCCTCCCCCCATGGAGACAGTTTAATTGCATGGCTTAGCTTTTAATCATCCTTTTTCATTCATTTGCACGCTCTTGTGCAACTGTTGACACAACGGTGAACGGTACACAGGCCTCTGCTTTAAAGTCTTTGCAACAGGCCTTGCGTTTCTGCCTTCCCACATATTTAATGTTGGGAAACCCTTCCCACAACCTTCTGGTGTGATGGGCACCAATACTTATAATTCCCAGCCAGCATCAGGAGTGGAAAAGAAGACTTCAGGATTCCTAGAGTTTGGAATTTGCTTGTATCTTTTTTCAGAGGGCTTGGGAAATTCAAAATTTCTTCTTATTTCGGAGAGAAGCGGAATAAATAAGAATTCTTTATTGGCCAAGGGTGGTTGGACACACAAGGAATTTGTTTTGGTGCAAATACTCTTAGTATACATAAAAGAAAAGATACATTTGTCAAGAATGATCAGGTACAACACTTAATGATAGTCATAGGGTACAATAAGCAATCAAATCATACTAGGAAACAGTCGATGGTTTGAGGTTTGAGAAGTTGGTTTAATGCAGATTTCTCAGGCTCAAGAGGTTTAAGGGTGTGTAGAATTCAACTCCCAGCATTCTGGCTGCCTGGGGAATGCTGGGAGCTGAAGTCCAGGCATCTTAAACCCGGGTTAGAAGTTGCTTTGCAATGAGGCACAGCAAATTCTCACCTTTTAAAAAAAGTGCAACTGGTGAGAAAGTAGTATAAATTCAGGCTGTAGCCAAGAGAGAGCATTTTCTTGCTGAAGAAAAATAACCTTTTAATAGAAAGTTAGCACCTCAGGGTTAAAGGCTTATATTCTCCTGGGAAGGTGAAATAATTTTATTTTAACTTCCTGGGTAATTTTATCCCTGGTGCAGCCCCAGATGGTCAGCTAGGGTGAAGGGAAGAGATCCCACCAGCTTCAAGACTGGGTGTGGTGTCACAAGGTGGATTTCCATTTTAGAGTTTAAAATAGATCCTTGAGGGCTTGGAGAAGAGAATTTAAATAGGTTTGACCAGCAAAGGAAAAAGCAGACCAGCAGAGTACAGGAACTCTCGATTTACGAACACAAACAAGTCCGATATTTATGTGGCTAAGCGAGACATTCATTAAGTGAGGCTTCTTTTGGCCCATTTTACAACCAACCTTGCTAGAGTTAAGTGAATCTGACTTTCCCAGATTTCCTGGGACACCGCAACCCTCCTAAACCTGAGCCAGGGGGTTGGGCTAGATGACCTACAAGGTCCCTTTCAAGTCTAATCTAAATCCAAATTTTGACCGTGTAACCACGGGGATGCTGCAACGGTCATAAGTGCGAAGAACGCATAAGTCCCTTTTTCCAGTGCCATTGTCAACTTTGGTCACTTAAGCGAATTGTAAGTTGAGAACTCCTTGGGCAGGGGGTTGGACTAGATGACCTATAAGGTCCCTTCCAACTCTGATTATCTGTTATCTGTTTAACTACCTGCATAGCCTAGCAAGAGCAGAGGAAGGGAGCGAGACTTGATGGCTTGTCTCTCAAACCAAAATTGCAATCCGGGTCTGGACTCCGGTTCCCATGATCGCCCCTCCAGAAGGGCCGGGAATGTTGGTAATTGTAGTCCAGCAGGTGGGAAAGCTTCGCTTGGGAGAAATCTGGAGCTTGGGGAAACAAGTGATCCCAAAGGGGAAAAAAGGCAGGAAAACCTTGCCATTTGCAAAAACTGAGTCATTCCGATTCCAGAACTTGATTTCCTGCAAGGTAATTTTTTTTTTTACAGTTACGTAAAACGCTGAGTCAGGTTGAGCCAAGACATTTGAGAGCAGGTTTGGTTTCCAAGCGCACGGTGGTGTGGGAGGCTCCATTTTATTCACCCGCAGCCTGGAAGGGACACGTGATTTAAAAATTAAAAAAAAAATTCAATTTTTTTCCATGAGAGTTTTCAGGGCAGCGCTTAATTTGAAGGTGACCTTAGCTGGAGGAAAGGTTCACACCAGAACGGCGGCTTCTGTGCCGGTAAAGATATTTGGGAGATATTTGAAATATTCAGCGTTCTCTCTGCAGGGCGAAAACTGGAATTGCAAGGAATTAGTTGTTGTTTTTCCTCTCCAGTTCATTTAAAGATTTTAGCTGGCCAGCTTGGGATTGTTTTTTATATTGTCGGGGTTTTTTTGTCTGCCTTCTTCAAATTCCAGTGCATTGATTTACCTTCTTCCTTCCTTGTTGAAATATTAACAAAAATGGGTTTTTTTTTAGTCTGTCCTTCAATAAATCCAGAGGACAAATGAATACCAGCACCGTTTGTTTCCTAGCTAAGCTGAAATCTGGACTCTGTCTCAGATTAATTTATGGATTAGATGGGTGGTCTATTGCCCCTATAAACCCTGGTCTGAGTGCCCTGCCAGCTGTGGATGATGGGAGCTGTTCTTTTTTAAAAAAAAAAACCAATTGATGTATTTGTTGCAAAGGTTCTGCTCAGCAGCCCATCCGCAGTGTTTTAATTTATTCCATTGATCTGGCTGTTTGTATCATCCACAGCGACTCTGTGTGGTTCGTGTTTTGTGCCGTCCTGCACGAAACCTCACAGGCCATAAAATGAAAATATAACAATGGAATGGCAAGGTTTTGTTCAGAAGGCTGGATTTCTATCTGGATTTATCCTGTTTTTTTTTTTAAATAAATATGGAAATTGAGAATGAAGAGAGAGAGAGAGAGAAGATAATCTGGTTATAATTCATACATGGAAGAGGGGGCAGTTTCTTTGCTTTTTCATCACTGGTGGGAAATGTTCATTATCCTTAAGGGAGCAAATTGGGCTTGCAAGGAAATGGCTGTGGGGCCATGGACCCCTCCTGGCCAGGCTGTGGAGGGAGAGTTTGGGTCTTGAGGACGGATGCAAATGAGCAGACAAACTGATGCAAATGAGCAAACAAACAGTTGCTTCTACCAATATTTAATTAGAATGTGGGAGGAAGTCTCTGCATTTATATCTTGCATGAATGAAAAGCTCTTCCTTCCTTCCTTCCTTCCTTCCTTCCTTCCTTCCTTCCTTCCTTCCTTCCTTCCTTCCTTCCTTTTTTTCTTTCTCTGTTTCTCACTGTCTTTCTCTTTTTCTTTCTTTCTCCCCATCTCCCTCTCTTCGCCCCAAGTTTCTAGCCCTTAGTATGTTTGTGGATGTGCCACTTGCCTTAGAAACCCAGAGATCTTTTACTCACTGGAAAAAGCTGCTTCACATTCCTGGCTTCCAGAATATGTGGATATGTTGGTTGTTGGTTTTTTTTTGGAAAATTGAAACATTTTTTCTCTTGTCCTTTTTCCTTTAGGCCAACACCATGTCCATCCTTAAGGTCCACGCCCGTGAAATCTTCGACTCCCGTGGGAATCCCACCGTTGAAGTAGACCTCTACACCAACAAAGGTTAGAATCCCCCCACAAAAATATGTTCTTAATCGTTTCTTTCGCTCCCGAGGCTGTGAAAATGGTTTGTCTTCCTTCGGCTCAACAAATGGGCTTCTACTTTTCTACTCTTCTTCCCCAGGTCTCTTCCGTGCTGCTGTTCCCAGCGGAGCGTCAACTGGTATCTACGAAGCCCTGGAACTCCGTGACAATGACAAGACTCGCTTCTTGGGGAAAGGTAACCCCTTCCGGCTAGGAGTGGCTACGTGGCTTTCACTTGAAAATCATCAATCTGCTCTGCTTTGCTAGTAGTGTCCTTCAAATAATTCCATATTTATTGAAGACACGGTGTCACCCACCCCACCAAAAGGCTCAGACATCAACACTGTCAGGATTCCAGGGATTGCCCTAATTGAATCAAGTGCCCTGAGCCAAGCTTCAAAAGAAACCAAAAGATTTATTAGGAGCAACATGTCCGGCATTAACCTGTATGAAGCCAGCTCTGGCACACGTAATTTACAGTCCCCTGTGACCCTGTCTCTCCCCCCCCCATGTGTCATAAATCAGATTCTCCAATTAAGCACGTTCACAGGCTGGGTGTCATCAATCACATTCTCCAATAAAGGATTTTCGTGGGCAGAAGGTCCGGTATCTTAGCTACAATCTTTGTAAGAGAAGTGTTGGAATATACTTCTGGTTTTAAAGTGCCACACTACTTCAGTTTTCCCCCCTGGGGGTGGGCGATAAATCCAGGGAGAAATGCGAAGCCACGGTTTGCTTTCTGTGAATATCTGTGGCAGATCCATGTAGCGTGATTGGATTTGTGCCCGTTCCCCAATTCGAAACTCGGATTAAACTGTGGTCAGATACACTCTCTCTGTCCCAGGGGTCTCTCTTGCTGTGCATTTCATGCGTGCTCCCCTTTTTTTCCTCTTCTTTCCATGCACGGTGCCTCTTTTGTCTCTTTGTGAGCGTTCATCTTTTCCTTTCCTTCCTTCCTTCCTTCCTTCCTTCCTTCCTTCCTTCCTTCCTTCCTTCCTTCCTTCCTTCCTTCCTTCCTTCCTTCCTTTCTTTCTTTCCCCGTCTCTTTTCTCTTCCCTCCACAAACTCTGTGCCTTCTCAGGTGTCTCCAGAGCCGTTAAGTACATTAATATGTTCCTGGCGCCAGCGCTGTGCACTCAGGTAACCGATGCACACTGGCTGGGCTGCTACCATATTGCACGATTTGCGGGCTGGCCTCCTCGCTGCCATTCCTGGATTTGACGCTTCTCCGCAATTGTTCAGGAAAAGCGGGATTTAACAACCGCTAAATGCACGCTTGGGTCTCTTGGCTTGAGGACTGGGAGTCTGAAATTCGGATTGCCTGCCTGCCAGCCCTCTTACTAAATGCCTGTTGCTCCTTGCAGAGTTTCTGGGTTTAGTTGATGGATCTTGGTTGTTCCTTCCAGGTGTCTCAAAGGCTGTTGAGCATGTGAATAAAACTATCGCGCCCGCCCTGGTTAACAAGGTAGGCATGGCTCCCCCTTAACGCTAACCCTGTAGTGTAGGCGGAGCGCTGGGCCGCATGGGAAAACGTGTGTGGTTTTTTTTTAATCCTTTGCACGTGTGTGTGTGTGTGCGTTTTCAAGGACGTCCAAAGGAGCACAGTGCTTAGTTTGGTGGGAGGAGGGAGTGAGCATCTTGCACGGTGGTTGGGGCTGGAACAGTTTTTTGCTCAAAAGATTCTGTAATGCAGGTAAGTTCCTCGGATTCCATTTAGTGACCGTTCAGCGTTAACGGCACGGAACAAAGTGACTTAAGAACTTGTTCCCCCCCACCCCGCCCCCAGTTACAAGCTTCGTAGCGTCCCCACGATCTTGCGTTCAAAAATTCAGACGATTGGCAACTGGTTCGTAGTTAGAATAGCAGAGTTGGCAGGGACCTCGGGAGGTCATCTAGTCCAACCCCCTTCTCAAGCAGGAGAGCCTATTCCAAATATTAAGCCTCTACCTAGGATTGGACTCACAGCCTCCCTGTAACTGATCCTCTAGGCTGCCTGAGCTGCTTTGGGACACATGATTTTTGCGACCATTTTGGCAAAAGCCAGTGGGGAAAGCCTGCTTCGCTTAACGGCCGGGTTGCGAACGTATCAACTGCAGCGGTTCGCTTAACAGCGGTGGCAAGGAAGGTGGTGAAACGGGGCAAAACTCACTTTAAATGTCTCGCTTAGTAGCAGAAGGGTCAGGCTGGAGTGTTTCCCTCCCTACAGGGAGTCTTCGAGGTACAACCACAATTGAATTGAAAGTTCCCACTGTTAAGCCAGACAGTTGTTAAGTGAGTTTGCCCCAATGTGGTGGTTAAATAAATCTGGTGTCAGGACTTTGGCAGTTACCCCCATTTAAAATCATGAGTCTGTAACCAAATTTCCAAAACTTCAAAAGGATTTATTGGGAGTTAACATGCCAGCACTGCCTGGGTGTAGCCAACTCTGAGACACATAATTCATTGTCACCCTTGACCCAGGTTTTCTCCCACCCGCTGGGTGTATCGTAATTCATAGTCTCCAATGGGACACATCCATAGCCAAGAGTCATCAAGCATGCTCTCCGTTCCAGTTAGAATTGTGCGAGGTAAAAACTTCAGTCACCTAGTTACTATCTTTGAAAACATTTATGGAATGCAGTTTTGGTTTGCAAGCGGCTACACTGCTCCCCCCTCCTTTTCTGTTGGCAACTCTAAAAAGACCAGAGAAATATTTTTTGAGTTGACATCTGGCTTCCCCCTTGATCGGGACATGGCAACCGTCATAAATATGTGCCAGTTGCCCAGCATGTGAATTTGGATCATGTGTCCATGGGGAATGCTGCAACCGTTGTTAAGTGTGAAAATTGGTCACAAGTCACTTTTTTTCATTGTCGTTGCTATAACTTTGAACAGTCACTAAATGAATGGTTGTAAGTCAGGGAACTATCTGTATTGCAATGGAAACCAGCAAACGAGAGGGCTCTCAGTTGTCATTAAAAACCAAGAACTTTCAATCCATTTTTTATTACGGGGCAATTGTTAAATATTTGACTTTTTGTTGAAAAAGCAGCAAAGAATCACTTTAAATTGTCTTGTTTAGCAGCAGGAGGGTTGTCCAATCTTGGCAATTTTTTAAGGCCTCTAGGCTTCAACTCCCAGAATTCCCCAGCCAGTTTGGGAGTTCCTTGCTATGCTGGCTGCAGGATTCTGGGAGTTGAAGTCCACAAGTCCTAAAGCTGCTTAGTCTGGAGTTCTTGGCTATGCTGGCTGGAGGATTCTGGGAGTTGAAGTCCACAAGTCTTAACGTTGTTAAGTTTGGAGTCCCTGGCTATGCTGGCTGGAGGATTCTGGGAATTGAAGTCCACAAGTCTTAAAGCTTCCGAGGTCTGACACCCCTATTTTAAGCCAAGGGTTCTTGTTTTATACAGTTTAATTCACAGACTAGGATTAAAAGCCACAGTGGGTGAGTGTGTGTAAGTTGATCACCCAGGACTGGGGATCATAAGCTAAATTATGATTAGTTTATCATCTCTCTCTTTCCCCCCCCTGCAGAATGTAAGCGTGGTGGAACAGGAAAAGATTGACAAGTTGATGATTGACATGGATGGATCAGAGAACAAGTGTAAGTATAGGAACTTTCTTCCTTGCATATGGGGAGAAAACTTATTTTGAAAGTCTTTTAATGATACACTTTTGTGCTTTGCTGCTGACATAATCCTTGGTAAAGAAATAAGTTATCTTTCAGAGCATTGAAAGGGTTAGCAATGAGGGAGGCCATATCTCCATGGACATTTATAAATCTCCATAGGCATTTACTAATAAATAACTTAATTTGTTATTTATTAGTAAACTAGCTGGATACCTGTGCTTTGCTGTGGTTGGGCTTAGTTTTTGGGGAGGAAAATAAAGCGGGGGGAATTCTGCCTCTGCCTACTAGCATCCATCGGTATTCATCTGGCTAGCGTCTGTCTGGCCAGTGTGTGAGAGAGTTGAGGGCTGTTTGGAAACTGAAGCAGTATTTGCTGTGAGCGAGGAGGAGACAGCAAGGAGCCTGGGCGTGGCTTAGCTCAACTGTTCTGTACTAAAGCTGCTTGGTGCTGTGAAACTAAAACTGAAACTCCTGCTTGTGTTTTGCATTTGGAAGAGATTTCTTTTCAGGTGGGGGGGAGTGGAACTCCTTAGCATCAGAGCGTGTTAATAATAATAGTATAGGAAATACTCTAAATGCTCTGATGGTCATTTCAAAAATCCTTTCTTAGTGAGCCCCTAGAAGCCAAGAGGAACATAACATGCCAAATTTCCAAGTTTGTAGGCTTTACGGTTCTGGAGGTTTTGTGATGATGCGTGAGGGTCTTTCGCCTTTTATATATAGAGAGAAAATGTCTGTGGAGATTCTCAGTCACCCAGGTCGCTTTTTTCAAGAGCTGAAGAAGCTTCTGGAATGAGAAGCGAAACGACTTCAAAGAAAAACGAGGAACTCCAGTGGCCTCTTTGAAAAAAAATACTTTTATTTATTAATAGTTATTAGTTGTAGCTAGCCGTCAATTATTGCCATTCGTTTAGTGACTCTTTGAAGTGGACAGTGGCATTGAACAAAGTGGCTTTACGACCAGTTTTCACATTCACGACTCTGGCAGCATCCCTGTAGTCAAGTGATGAAATTGGGGTTGCTTGGCAACTGGCCGGTATTTACCAGGGAGGGAGCATCCTGGGGTCAAGCAAATAACATTCCTCTTTTTTTGTGTGTCTGTTTGTGTCTTTACGGCAGCTAAATTTGGTGCAAACGCAATCCTGGGTGTCTCCCTGGCGGTGTGCAAGGCTGGTGCGGCGGAGAAGGAGGTACCTCTGTATCGCCACATTGCCGATCTGGCCGGGAACAAAGAAGTCGTTTTGCCGGTGCCTGTAAGTTTATTTTGCTGTGCCGTGCGGGAGGCCGACTCTGGGCCGGAAGCGAAGCTGCAGATCCAATCTTTTGAGCATGAATGCAGGAAATCCATTAATCCTTTACGGAGAATGACTTGGTTTCATCCCTCGCAAAGGATTTTATTCTCCCTTGGTCCCTTGTGGGAAGTTTTTTCCCCCCTTTTAGGCTGTAGAATGTGGGGGGTTGATTGGGGGTTGCATTGATTTTTTTTTTAATTTTTATTTGAAAAACAAACCCCACTGTTTGCAGCAATGGAAAACGTCTGCCTCGAGGCAAAACCCCCAGACCCAAAGGTGGTTTATTTTTTTTATAGGCAGCTGGACATTTTTTGGTTTTTCCTTGAAGACGTTTCGAAGCTTCTTCCGTTCTGACTCAGTGGCGGGGAATGGAATAATAAATCCTTCCATTCTCCACCGGTCAGAACGGTAGAAGCTTCTCAGATGGGAAGAGAAACGTCTTCAAGGAAAAAGGAAGAAAGTCCAGTTATCTCTTGAAAAAGCAATTTTGGGTCTGGGGTTTGCATCAAAGTTCTGCCTGGAAGGATTTATAGTCCATTCCCCGCCATTCAGTCAGAACGGAAGAAGCGTCTCGGATGGGAAGCGAAAGCTCTTCAAGGGGAAAAAAAAAGTCCAGTGGTCTCTTGAAAAAGCACCTTTGGGACAACCATGCCCTGAATGAGAATCCCCACAGACAAACCCCAGACCTCTTCAGTTCTTTTCCATGTGCTACCTGTCAGGATTCCAACAGTTACCCTCATTTAAATCATGAGTCTTGAGCCAAACTTCCAAGATTTATTGGAATTATTTGGATTTATTTATCCAAAGGATTTATTGGGAGTTAACATGTCCGGCACTGCCTGGGTGTAGCCGACTCTGAGAAACATAATTCATTGCCACCCTTGACCTTGTTTTCCCCCTCCCCCTGGGTGTATCGTGATTCATAGCCTCCAATGGGACACATCCATAGCCCAGAGTCATCAATCATGCTCTCCATTCCAGTTAGAATGTTGCGTGGTAGAAACTTGGGTCATCTAATTACTATCTTAGAAAACATTTATGGAATGCACTTTCAGTTTGCAAGCTGCCGCACTGCTCCTCCCTTCTCCCCCTTTTGGTTGGCAACTCTAAAAAGACCAGAGAAATATTTTATAAGTTGACACGCGCACCCCATTTAAGAGTTGGGCATTTGAACTGTGACGATTCTCAGAAGCCCCTTTTTTTATTCGATTTGATTTGTGACGTTTATAGTTTTGTGGTGGGCACAAATGCCCTTGACTCATAACCGTAACTGAACCTGGCAGTTACGGTCATCATAAATCAGAATTGTTGTAAAGCGGGTCACCAACCCATTTGTATGACCTTCACTTTTGGGGCGGTGGGGGAAGGTTCTTAAGAGACTCCTGTGTCGTTAAAGGAACCCATTTAAGCAGCTAGGAGCTGGTTTTGGCTGGAAACCAGAAGTCTGTAGAGATTCTGAGTCATCCAGCAGGCAATTGGACTTCCTTGTTTTTTTCTTTTGAAAAAGACCGCTTAGACTGTTGGGGGCGTGTTAAGGACTAGAAGCTTGAATTGGTTTTACGTGGGTTCTCTCTTGGTTTGTGGGTTAAAACCACTGTTGTGGGGTCCTTGGTGTCTCCGAAGGCTTTCAACGTGATCAATGGTGGTTCTCATGCTGGGAACAAGCTGGCCATGCAGGAGTTCATGATCCTTCCTGTCGGCGGAGAGCTTCAAAGAAGCCATGCGGATCGGGGCGGAAGTGTACCACAACCTGAAGAACGTCATCAAGGAGAAGTATGGCAAGGATGCCACCAACGTGGGTGATGAAGGAGGCTTTGCCCCCAACATCCTGGAGAACAAGGAAGGTAAATTGCCTGGAGGGTTAGATTTTAAGGCTGTGTTTCTCAAAGTTAGTAAGTGGACTTCAACTCCCAGAATTCCCCAGCCAGCAGGAGTGAACTTCACTCCCAGAATCCCCCAGCCAGTATGAGTGGACTTCATTTCCATAATTCCCCAGCCTGCATCAGTGGACTTCAACTCCCAGAATCCCCCAGCCAGTATGAGTGGACTTCATTTCCATAATTCCCCAGCCTGCATCAGTGGACTTCAACTCCCAGAATTCCCCAGCCAGCAGGAGTGAACTTCACTCCCAGAATCCCCCAGCCAGTATGAGTGGACTTCATTTCCATAGTTCCCCGGCCTGCATCAGTGGACTTCAACTCCCAGAATCCCCCAGCCAGTATGAGTGGACTTCATTTCCATAATTCCCCAGCCTGCATCAGTGGACTTCAACTCCCAGAATTCCCCAGCCAGCATAAATGGACTTCAACTCCCAGAATTCCCCAGCCAGCATAAATGGACTTCAACTCCCAGAATTCCCCAGCCAGCATAAATGGACTTCACTCCCAGAATCTCCTAGTCAGCATCAGTGGACTTCAACTCCCAGAATTCCCCAGCCAGCATAAATGGACTTCACTCCCAGAATCTCCTAGTCAGCATCAGTGGGCTTCAACTCCCAGAATTCCCCAGCCAGCATAAATGGACTTCAACTCCCAGAATTCCCCAGCCAGCATCAGTAGACTTCAACTCCCAAAATTCCTTGATTGTCTTTTGCTTAATTGCTTGTTAATCGGCCCTTTGTTCAGTGGCTTTGCTCATATGGTTTTTTTTTTTTTAGCTCTGGAGCTGCTGAAGAATGCCATCAGCAAGGCCGGCTACACGGATAAGATTGTCATCGGAATGGACGTGGCGGCATCTGAATTTTACCGCGATGGGAAGTATGACCTGGACTTCAAATCCCCAGATGATCCTAGCCGATACATCTCTCCCGATCAGCTGGCTGACCTGTATAAGAGCTTCGTCAAAAACTACCCAGGTGTGTATGCTGCGTGGCACGTTTTGAATTCAGATCCTCCCTGTTAAGGGTATTGCAAAGGAATTCACCCTTTTCTGGAGTGACTTTTCTTTTTTGGTGTGCGAAAGCAAACTTTTGAACTAAAGGACTGTCCTTTATCATAAAGGGTGCACACGTTCACTGTTTTTAATGTTTTTTTTTTCTGTTTGTTGTTCACTAATAAAATTTATTAAAAATAATAATAATAATAAAGGGTGCATAGTCGCCATCACGAAAAACTGATTTTTCTAAAGCAAAATATTAAATGCCAGAAAAGGAAGATAATCTGTAGTATTATTGCTTCGGTTTACGTCCTGTTTAAAGTTTTGGTTGTTAAGCAGTACAGAATTTCTGTGTGGTTGCTCAGCTTTGAAATTGAAATAATAAATGCTTGAAATTTGAAAGGAACGAGGAAATTAACTAGTTGGGCAAATTGAAAAAAAAAAGAAGTAAAATTTAAAGATTAGAATAGAATACTTTATTGGCCAAGTGTGACACACAAAGAATTTGCCTCTGGTGCATAAACTCTCATTATCACGAGTAATAAAATCTTCATCATAATCATAAATGCAATAATAAATTGTGAGATATAAATTCAGTGATAGTCATAGGATACTAAATAAGCAAATGGCATAAATCATAATAGGATACTAAATAGGAATGGTGCAGTGGGCTAGAGGTGGAGGTCTTGCCTCACAATCTGGGCTGCAATCCTAGATAGAGGTAGATATTCTCTCTGGGCACAATGAGAATATATCTGCTGAAAAAAACTCCGCATTGGTGACAGGAAGGGCATCCGGCCAGTAAACACGCTCAGCTCCATTCAGTTGCCCAGACTCTGCCCCACAAGGGATTATAGGGTCATTAAAAGAAGAAGATGATGATCAATCATAATAGGATACTAAAGGATGAAGCTAGGTCTACCCAGAAACCAGGAATTGTGCCCAGAATTGCTTAGATGAGAGGGGCGGCCACACAATTTGAATAAAAATAAGTAATACTTGATTATTGTCTTGCTTTTGCAAATAACATGGGTGAGAAAATTCAGTTGATTGGTTTAAAGTCGTGGTGAGCCTGGTAGTTCTACCCCTCGCCTCAGTAGTTGCTGCTGTTTTCTGTAAAATGGGTAGAAAACAAGCACAGTGAAAGGATGGCCAGTCAGCTCCATCACAGATCCATCTCTTCTGTCTTCCTCAGTGGTTTCCATCGAAGATCCCTTCGACCAGGATGATTGGCCAGCCTGGAAGAAGTTCACGGCCGAGGCTGGGATCCAGGTGGTGGGTGATGACCTCACGGTGACCAACCCCAAGCGCATCAGCAAAGCCGTGCAGGAGAAGTCGTGCAATTGTCTTCTTCTCAAAGTGAACCAGATCGGCTCCGTCACTGAGTCGCTGCAGGCGTAAGTGTTCCGTCGGAAGGAAGCAGAGACCAGGGGAGGCAGGCGGGATCTTGCAAGACTCCAGAGCAGTGGTCGTCAACCAGTGGGCCGGGGACCACTGGTGGTCCGTGAGAAAATTTTGGTGGTCCGCAGAGAAATTTCTCCCCCAAAGCAATTAATCCAGGCTGCGTGGGAACACAAGGCTTGCATTGCGAACAACACGAGGTAGTGAGGGGAGGGGGGAAAGGGCGGAGGGGAGAGAAAGAAAGACTTCTGCGGCTTCTGCTGCTTTCCTTGCATGAAGCCAAAAGTCTCTCTCCCTCTCCCTCTGAGAACAGAGCTGGAGCTGCGATCTCAAATAAAGAATTCAAATTCAGGGAAAAGTCACCCAGCTCTTGGTTTGATGATCTTTGCTTGCCAGTTTGAAAAATCACCTTGTGGTCTCCTTTGCTCTTTCCCTATTTTAGCTGCAAGCTGGCCCAGTCCAACGGATGGGGGGTGATGGTGAGCCATCGCTCCGGGGAGACGGAAGACACCTTCATTGCTGACTTGGTGGTTGGCCTCTGCACTGGACAGGTGAGGGTTTACCTGCCTGAAAGGTCGCTGGAAGGATGGGGGGGGAGGTTGGGATCGTGCATCGGTCTAATAGGGTGGGCAGGAAAGAAGATTGGGCAGTATTGTTTCATGTGACCGAATCGTGGTTTGCGAAACAAGCTTGTTTCGGGCTTTGTGTGATGGACTGCACTACGGTGTCCTGCAGCATTGAATGGCAGCCATTTTGAAGATGTGTGGACTTCAACTCCCAGAATCCTCCAGCTGGCAGGAGGATTCTGGGAGTTGAAGTCCACACATCTTCAAAATGGCTGCCATTGATAAATGTTGATGTATTGTTATGAGAATGATAGTTGTTGGAGAAACTATGGTTGGAGAAACTATGGTTAGATCCTGTCTAAGTGGTCTTTTTTTTGTGACATGAAAATGATGCCATTGCTTGTGAGTTCTCGCTTCCTTGTAGGCTCATATTCCTTGGTTAATTTTCTCTTCCCAGATTAAGACTGGTGCTCCTTGCCGATCCGAACGCCTAGCTAAATACAACCAAATTCTAAGGTAAGAGCAGTTTTTATGGCCAGATTGGGGTCAAAGGGCAGCATCTTCTTTTGATTTGTGGCTGTAATTTATTGAATTGTTCTTTAAATCGAATTGTTGTCTAAATTCTGGATTCCTGTAAGATTGCCAAGTTCAGTTCTATGCATCAAGAGTGGTAGCAGAAGGGGAATTTTTTTTTAATTTAAAACATTCAGTGAAGTACAGGAAAAGGAAGAATTCAACACAAGTTAGAAAATAAACAGAATTTTTCTTTCCATCAAGTCATTTTTCATTTCCCCCCTTTGATCTTTATTGTCGTCGTTCTATAATTTTAAAAGGGTTAAACCTAATTTAAATTTTAATGCTAATTTTTTAATACGTTTTTTTATTTAAGTTGCATTAAATTGTCCCCCTGCCAGAGCCCGTCTTTTGAGGGAGATGGCTGGTTTAGAAGTACAAACATAAATGAATAGAAATTCTTTCCCATTTTAATTTTCCCCTACCTGAATGTAGGCAGGTGAGCTCAGGCTAATGAGATCCTAACAATTCCTCAGGAAGTGATGTAATGCTAGGGAATTCTGGGAGTTGAAGTCCAACCAGTTTAAACTGGCCAAAGTGAAGAAACATTGCTAAAATTGTCAATGCAACTTGTTTGGGGACTGCAATGATCTTTTCTTCCCCTATATTTCACTGGTAGGTCATGTACAGGTAATCCTTGACTTACACAGTTCATTTAGTGACCGTTCAAAGTTACAACATTGAAAAAAAGTGACTTACAACCACTTTTCACACTTAATGACCACTGTAGCAGCCCCACGGATCGTTTGGCTCGAGAATCATGATTTAATTAAGGTGATTGCTGGAATCCTGACACCGTGTTCCCTAACTTAAAACAGTTGCAGCGATTCACTTGGGTTGTAAAACGGGGCAGAATTCACTTAATTCACTGGCTTATCAGCAGAGATTTTGGGCTGCGTTGTGGTCGTAGTCGAGGTGCTGGGTTTTCAAATCTTTTCTTTAATTGTTTTTTTTTCCTCCTCTAGAATTGAAGAGGAACTGGGGAGCAAGGCCCGTTTTGCTGGGCGGAATTTCAGGAACCCCCGGGTCAACTAAAAGAAACCTTTGCCCAGGACGAGGCTCATTAGAGGAATTACATTTAGTCCCCTCTCTCTCCTTAGTGCCTGCGTCGTAGCAAGAGGGCAGCTGATGGCAAGGGTTCCATGTTTGTTGTCCTGTAATTCTCCCCCCCCCCAAAATGCCTCCCTTCTCCAACTGTTGCTTTCAAGAAACATGGGGGTGCTTGGGAGGGGGCTTAAGGAAGGACGGTCTGCTCATCTTCTCATCGCTGGGACCTGGGAGTGCAGACCTCCCCTCCTGAATTATACTGTACATCATTTTTTTTGCTGCCTTTGCTTGAGATGCTGAATCTTTACCCGCACCCCACACTTTGCTGCTCCCCTCGTATCCTCAAATCCTAATCCCCTCTCCCCTTTAGTGTATGAAAAAAGATTTGCAAGCCATCTGAGCTACTTGTTCTCATACACACACACACACACACACACACACACAAATCCCAGAAATTCTCTTGTGAGTCGGCAAATAAAAACACAGAAACGCTGGTGTTTTGTTGGTATTGTTCTTTGGGGGTGTGTGGGGGTGAGGTGAGGAAACAAGATTGAATTGTTTTGCAAGTTTAATTGAGGGTGGCGCCAGTTGCATTTGAGGCCAGGGCAAAGCTGGTAAGTAGCGTTGAACCCAGAAACGAATGAATAAATTAATGCAAAAGGGACGGTGGCTCTGCAGCTTCCTCATAGCAGAGATGTGGGTTTGGTTTCCCTGGTTTTGATGGAAAAGAAGAGTTGACTTTGATCCTTGTTAGGGAATGGTGGCTTGTCTGCAGAGGTGCCTTGCTTGGTGGCTGTGCTAAGCCAAGGTGCCTAAAAATGGCAGTTGTAAAATAGCTGCAAAGAAAAGCCCTTGTCTCGTGCAAGCTTACTCTGGAGTAAGTCCAGAGGTTCAGCGAGTGGGCGCTTGCCTGTCCCTGCAATCTGGGATTGCAATTTCTGCTGGACTACAGGCTCCATTATCCCCAGATGGGGATGATTTCTTGAGCCAATGGGGTGATAACCATCCACTGTCCTTTTGGCCTTTTCTGATGGACTACAAGCCCCATCATCCTTTTTCAAAGCAATTGGAGGGAAGAGGGTGGCAATTCCATCAGGTGCTTCTATGCTGCCTGGCTTCTGTGGTAACTATGATTCCCATGTGCCTGACATGGACTCCACAAACCCATGCAAAATAACAGAGCTCCACAGCCTCTGTATGGTAATTACAATTCCCATTTTGCCTGACACAGACTCCAAATCTGCAAAACAAGCATGGTCCTTTAGTTTTCTCTGACTTGGGACTACACAGCAAGCAGTTTTCTTGGGCATCTTTTGCAAGGCCCATCATTCCTGTGGCCTTCACATCCCAGGGTTGTTGGGACTACAACTCCTATAATCTGAGATCTGTGGGGCTCTTCCCAGATCCATCATCCCAGGTCACGGATCCTAGCCTCCCCTTTCAGCTGGCTAAAACCCGCACTTTCTGGTAGTTCCTAGCCCACACGGGACCACAATTTCCATCTACAGGAGCAAAATGACTACAAAGCCCATCATCCCTGGTGCTGATGGGGTGCTGCACCTCCCCTTTTCTGTTAGAGACTACAATTTTCATCCGCCCTGCCTTTTTTTTTGAGTGGGACTACACCTCCCATCATTCCAGCTCCCTCAGGCCGCCCGGACTACAGTTCCCATAGTCCCCCGGGCGCCGCCTTCCTCAACCCTACTGCAGGGGGCGCTGGGTGGAAAGAAACCCACCAACCGCCGCCTCAGGGCAAGGATGAAGCCCCGCCTCCCCCGCCTCCCTTTCTGGACCAATCCGGAGCGACCTCTTTCCCCTTCTCCGCCCCCCCCTTTTTTGTGTGTGTATATGTATTTGAATGATCCCACCCACCTTTGGAAACGGACTTCTCCATCCTGGCCGCCGATTGGGCCGCGGCTGGGCTTCAGCCGTGCGGGGTGAGGTCACGAGGCGGCTCCTCCTCCCCCCCTCCCTCCTTTGGCGCCCTCCCTCTCGTCGTAGGGACGGGCGGGCGCGAGAGGCACGCGCCGGCCGGGCCGTCCAATGAGCAGGCGCGTTACTGGCAGGTGGAGAGCGGGCCTGTCTGGGGGTGGTGGTTGCTGGGTGTCTCTTTGGTTGTGTGTGTGTGTGTGTGTGTGTGAGGCTGACGGAGGGAGAAAGCCTGAGGAGGAGGAGACGCCGAGCGAAGGGGCCCGCCGGCGCCGAAGGGGGTTAGGAATTTAAAAAATAAAAAATAAAGCCGGGGAGAAGAAGACGGAGGAGGCGGGAGAGAATATAAAACCCGGAGGAGAAATTGCCGGCTGTTTCCCTTCCTTTCACGCCCCCCCTTCCCCTCAAGTGTGTGGGTCCTTCTCCCCCTTTGGCCTAGTGGGGCGATCGCGCCTCAAGCAGGAGCAGGCCTGAGAGGAGGGGGCGCCTGGAGCCGGCTGGACCCTCCCCTCCCCTCCTCCTCCTCCCCCTCAGCCCTGACCCCCCTTCCCGGCTTTGCCTCCCCCCTTCCCTTGAATCATTGAGCCCGTTAACTCCTCCCACCGCAGCCTCGGCCCCTCCCTCTTCCAAAGACCCCCCCTCCATTAACATGCAAGAGGATCTGATCTCCTAAGCAACCCCCGCTGCAGCAGCACCCCCCCGTCTCTTTGACTCCCCCCCACTTCCACTCCCATTGACCCCCCCGCCCCTCCTGGCTGGGGAGGGGGCCCCCTTTGGAGCCCTTTCTGCCTCTTTCTGCCCCCCTCCCTCAACACCAGATTTTCAGGGTACCCCATCTCCAGCACCCCTGTTAGCCCCTTCCCCCACCCATTTGGCTCCCACCTGCTCTCTTCCCTCCTTCCTTGGCCCCCACCCCCCTTTTATTTTTGGTTTTTTTAGATCTTGCTTGGGATCTCCTCGGCCCCCCCACAGACCCCCACCAGAGAAAACCCTACTGATGGTGTGAATCGGGAGGAGAAGGTAAGTCATTTCAAATTGGGGACGAGGGGGGGGCGTTTGGCTTGATGGCTTTTGTTTAAAAGCTCCTTGTCTCCCCTCTTTTTACATAGGAAAGGATGAGAACAGGAGGGAGGAAGAAAAGGGTTTTTGTTTGTGTGCACAGAGGCCCTGGTTATACTTAGAGCTTATTTATACATAAACATACACACACACACACATATATATAAAAGTGTATGAAACTAAACGTTTTTGTCTTTGAAATGGCATAGAGAGAGGCAGTGCAGCTGTAACCTACTACAGCTTTTAGATTTGGGGTGCTTCTTGGCCCCCCCACCCCAGCCTCTGTAGGACTCTTGTTTCCGTCTCTATTAGGAACCAGAGATTTCTTTCAAAATAGGTATCCATGAACATGGAAAAAGAGGTTAATATTGCTATTGGTTCCTCTTCCACCAAAGATTTGCATTTTGCCAAATGTGAGGTTGTGACTATTAAGAAAAGAGAAATAAACAATATCCTTTTGAGTGTATTTTTAGTAGAGACCTCAGAAAAGAATACCCGTCTTAAGTAAAGTATGGGGCATCTCAAAGTTATTTTCTTTCTCCTTTCCTTTTTTTTTTTAAAAAATAGTTAATAATTTAATAATCCTGTTTAATAATCCTGAGTAGTGGAAGAAAAACCTAGTCATGAATTGTGGATAGGGAAGGGTTTAACCTGTGCCCTGTTTGGAAATTGCCTGCATATACAAACCTCTGGTTGCATTAAGGGAAATACGTTTTATCGTGGTGAAGATGTTTTATTTTTATTTTTTTTTTAAAAAAGAACATAATCTCTTGACCAGGAAATCATTGCATGCCTGTTAAATTTATGTATCCGAATTGCATTGCTCCTGTCTTTTTAAAGTTGAAAAGATATTTTGGGGGTGGGAAAAAAAAGAGGTCAGAAAAAGTGCAATTTCAGCTTCTAAAAAGTTGGCTGTAAAAAATAAAAACAAAAAGTGATTCATCCATTCATTGAAGCATGTGGCTGGGTTTATTTTTGAACAGGAGCTTGCTTTTGGTTTTAATTTGACTGACTGGCTTAGCCTGTGAACAGCTATCTCCCTTGACATTACATAACTATGCCAATTTTACAAAGTGTTATTTCTGATCTATTTTGCTGGTGCCAGAATTATTTTCGACATGATATAAATATTGTGCTTCTGTTTTTTTAAAAATGTATGTCAGGACTTAGCATGCTTTTTTTGTACCTCTAATAATAATAAAAAAGCAAACAGACCCTAAAATGAGCTGTGTACCATAACAAGAATTATTTGTTCAGCTAGTGTGAATGTAACTGAATTGCAGGATTACAGTGTAATGCTACCTGTGCTGCTAACACTTAATTTCAGCTACTAAGGCAGGTGCTAAATATATTTCATTTCATTCATTCTGAAGTGTTTGATGTGCTTTTGTATTCTTAAACTCTGCTAAGGCATACAAAACCTATTAAAATGAGTTACTCTATTTTTAAACTGTTTTTTTCCAGAAAAACAAGGTACTAGAAGGATGCAGCAGAAACAAGGGGAGGGAGTTTTTATATACGACTGTTTTTGTTTTGTGTCTAAAGTTTTGTTAATTGATTTGCTGCCTTTTTGTATTGATGTTCTGATTTGAGAGAGCTGCCATGCTAAATTTGTTGGTTGCTGAGGAGTGGAAAATAAAGAGACACCCCTTGTGTGAGATCCTATTGTTTGTTCACTCATAATTGGCCCCTACTTGTACTGCTGTACCCCTTGCCTTTTACGGGCTCAAAACAGTCGTTCAGGTGAGATGTATGGGGTGGGGAGGAATCACAAAAGGCTCTTTTCTTTCATAGATCTGACTCCTCCTCTTCTTTCAAAGCGTGACTTTATTTCGGAGGTAAGAGTGTACAGGTGACCCTCGACCACAGTTGAGTCCAAAAATCTCCATTGCTGAGCAAGACAGTTGTTAAGTGAGTTTATGACCATTCTTGCCACGCTTGTTAAGTGAATCATTTAGTCATTAAGCAAGTCTGGCTTCCCCCCCATTGACTTTCCTCGTCAGCCACTGGGCGGGAAGTGATCACATGACCCCAGAACAGGGCAACTGTCTTAAATACAAGGCAGTTGCCCAAGCGCCTAAATTTTGATCATGGGACCATGGGGATGCTGACCTGATTTGTAAGTGTGAAAAACAGGCCTGAGTCACTATTTTCAGTGCTGCTATAACTTCGAATGGCCACTAAGTGGACGGTTGTAAGTGGAGGAGTCCCTGTAGTAACTTTTACCCTTCCAGAGATGGACTGTCTCTTCACCCTAGCCTCACAGCCCCAAATATTTTTGTTTCGATAAGGGATGGTAAGCTACTTGCCATGTGTGAGTAGGCAGCAATATATTTTTTTTAAATAAATAAAAATAAATACCTATTTTGCAGAATATAGCCAAGGTGTCTCTGAGGCTAGGTAGTGGAGAAGGTGCTCCGTTAGTAAACCACTCCCCCCTCCCCCAAACTGGGACCCTCTGACATTCTAGACAATTCTCCAAACTTGCCTGGAAAGACGCTGGAACTTTGTAGGACAATAGATTTGTAGGTTTTGTGCATAGCCTTGCTTTAGATGAACGGATAATCAGGTCAGACTATCAGGCAATATCCTGTTTTTGCCAGTGTGAGGTGGAGATTGGCACACACTGAAATTGATCGCTCTATTTTTGTGTAGTGTTGTTTCACTTTGCCAGGGGCTGCCTCTTTCCACGAAAGCCAGTGAATCCCATTTTATGGGTGGAGAAGAGAGAGTGAGGGACTCGGGTGGCTTTTTAAAAAGCATTCTTGGAAAAGCTGGGACCTGTGTCCCCATTTTATAATTCCGTGGTCCTACAATCTTTGCATTCCATTGAAATGAATGGTTTCCTATAATTTTCCAAGCTAGTACTTTGCTTCTTCCCAATAAGACACCATCTGCAATTCCTAGTCTTTAGTATTTCTGATGTTGTCCAGATTAGTGTACAGACTTAGGGAATGTATGTCTGCTGTATTCATACGATACTAACTAACTCAATAGGTTAGGTTAAGTAACTAAAGGAAGATCAGCCAGCATCTCCATGGCTAGGGCTTCATCTCTTTAATGTTTTTTTCTGGCATCTAATCCTGCAGAGATAACCTCTCTTCAGTTTTATTCTGTCTTCTAGCATGATGATCTGAATGCATGATAAACTGTGCGGTCCTTTGGTACTCTCTGAGCTTGGTGGTTTTCTTGTAAACATTTCCTTACTGAACTAGATAACATCATCAGTTGCAGAAGGAAGTGGGAGAGGCGGAGGATTGTGGGGGCCTTGGTGCTCTCTGAGCCTGGTAGTTTTCTTGCAGACATCTCATTACCAAACTAGGTAACCTCATCAGTGCGCTGATGATGTTACTAGTTTGGTAATGAAACATCGGCAAGAAAACCATCAGGCTCAGAAATCACCAAGGACCCCGCAGTTTAACTATGAGTTGTAGATATTCCCAGGATAAACTTGTCAAGCAAGAATACTCTGTACTTAGGGCCTTTGTAGTTACGTTGCTGTTAAATATTCCTGAGTGAGTATTCTTGGTTAAGAAAATATAAGAAGTACCCTGCTGGGACAGATTAAAAACCTTAACTAGCTTGCCTACCTGGCATTAGGGAGTTCATTCTCATTACATGTGGAGGCCACCGTACAGAAATTTATGTTAAGTAGTTCCACAGGATACAGGCTGTGGCCCGAAGGGCTGTGCTTTCTGTTATAACTTTCCAGGATGAAAATGTCTGTTTTTCGACTTCACTTTTGTGACTCGTTATGTTTTTTTATCTTCCAAGCATTCCTGGCTTCTCTTCAAATACATGTTGTAGCCTTTGGCAACGTATGACAAATATTAACTTTATCTCTTCTAATGAAATTCCATCTACGCTTTGCTGGTAGCCAGATTCCTCTGGCTTTCAAGTTCATAACCCATTTTGGGTGGAATGTTGCACCCTGTCTCTCTGTCTCTCTGTCTCTCTCCTTCGTTATGACTTGTTTGTTAGTTAGGCTGTATTTTGCTCCTGCAACATGTGCTGTCCCAACAGTAGAGCAGGAAAGAGTTATATCGGAGCGTGTACAAATGTGTTTGAGTTTCCCCTGGAATTTGTATTCCAATTGGTGGGGGTGTCATAGCTTCAGAAAGATTCATTTTTTTTCTTTTGAAGAGTGCATTCTCCAGGGTAGCTAGCACTTGGAATTCACTGGGGAAAGCCTGCCAGTTTTTCATCCTCCTGACAAAGTATGAGTCCCCAACAGTGTGAATTTATTTCACCGGTAATTCCTTGGCTTCACGTTTGGGTCCAAATGATGCTTGGCCATTCGGACACAAAAGCACCTGGAATTTTGGCCCTTACGTGACTCTGAAGATGCCAAAGCAGCTCTTTGAAGGAAGCTTATGTCTTAGCTGTTTATTTCCTATATTTGGCTGGAGTAGACCCTAAAAAGCACAAACTATTGTTTTAAAGAATGGCAGGAAGGGGAAAAAACCCAGTCTGTCCAAGGATGAGTTCTTTTCATGTAAGTTAGTTTGTTAATGTTACGGTACTAGATTGGTCAGGCACAAAACCACAAACCAATATTATATCCCACATGTTTTGCAAGTATCCTGTACATGGGGACGATCCAGAAAGGACACTGTTAAGTAGGGGATAATCTGTTGTGGGGTCCTTGCTATTCTCTGAACTTAGGATCCCACAATTCAACCCTGAGCAACGTTCTCTTCTATTCTGTTGTCTTGAGCTCTTTGGAAGAAAGGAACAATTTTAAGAGTTACCTTGAGGTAAGATGGGCGGCCTATACATTTTATAGATAAATAAAATAAATAACAATTAAAGCCAAACAATTCATTTCCAGAATTTGGGACAAATTTCCCAATGCTTCTGCAGGTTCTTCTGAATGAATGCAGCGTAAACTTTGTGTACTAAACGTTAAAGCGGTTGTGCCTGTGTTATATTTTTAAGGACAGACCTTCAGTTCGGGAACAAACTCAACTTGAAAAGAATGACGTATTTGGCACCTAGGTCCCGATTTATTTATTTATTTTTAAGGGTGTGGGGGGAAGAGCCTTTGCCAGGAGGCCCTCAGTAACCTGCTGGGTGAAATATTGGGTTAGAAAGCAAAGTCACCATGGGCAGCAGCTAGTGCTTGGTGCCTAGAAAAAAAAATTGGGAAGCATAAATCTTGAGTTTGAAGTGATCCTGGATGGAAAAACAGCAGGGAAAGGAGATGTATTCACTCATGCAACCCAAACTGACCTGGACTCTGTTTATCTAATTCATCTTGTTCACAGAATATAAATTAGCCTCATCTCATTATGTATGCAGAGATAGACCCATTTATGATAATGGGAGCTATTTTGGGGATACCGTGGTGGTGTTACTTTGACTTTTCTTCAGTCAGATTTCCAAATGGGCAGATATAGCATCTCATTACTTTAGGCTGTCTTGAGGCTGCCTGGCCAGAGAAAGAAATTATTCTGATTTTTTTTTTTTTTGGCAGGAGAAATGTTTCAGGGTGGTGAAAACTGATGCCTGCTGAAAAAGGGCAAGCACTTGGGGTTGCGTTTGGGCCACATCTGGGGTTTTTATTCAAGATCCATGTTTATTTTGGAGCTAGAATTGGAAGGCAGAAAGTCCTTCCTTTGCTTTCAGAGCCCAAGAATTTGGAATGGGACCTCTGATTGTTCCTGGATTCTTGGCTCTGATTGTTTGCCGAGATGTCGAACTTTCAAAAAAGTCTCAGAAGTCCAGATCAAAGCTGGAGATGAATACAGGTTGTCCTCAGTTTAACTGGGAGCAGAATTTCTGTTGTATAGCGAGGTTAAGTGAGTTGCAGCTGATTTTACAACCTTTGTTTGTCTCGACAGTTAAGTGAATCATGGTCATAAAGCAAACCTGGCTCCCCCCGCCTTTAGTGGCTTGTTGGAAACTGGCTGGAAATGGTGATCAAATGATGCCTGGGAGGCTGCCACCTTTGTAAATATATATGCCAAGTGTCTGAATTTTGATCTCTTGAACATGGGGATGCTACAGTGGCTGTAACTGCGAGGACCCGTCGTAAGTCACTTTTTTTCCAGTGCTTCGTTACTTTGACTGGTCCGCTAACTGAACGGTTTTAAGTCGAGGACTACCTTCAATTGCTTTCTTTTTAGATTGAAGTCCTGGAGATATATCTCACTTGAGGCGCCCGTGCCACACATCCAAAGGATCCTGGCTGTGGAGAATGGGTTTGTGGCCCAGACAACTCCACAGCTGCTACCCTGATGGCCTTGTACTCTCTCTTTCGACTGGGAGAAGTTTTGCACAGGGGGGTTTGGGTGCGTTTGAAAGCGGGGCAGGAAATAACTCTTTGGAAAGTTGGCACGTGGGACAGCGAGCAGAGGGGTTCTGCAGGACGTCGTAAGGGCCATCAAATTTGCCAGAGTGCCCATTGAACCTCTGTGTGAAGTCCTAGGAAGCTGGCTTCTTTTGTGGGTTGCGTGACAAACAGGGGAATGAGTATAATAAACACGGCTGTTTCTGAACCAGACTCTTGGTGCGCTGAATGCAAAGACCTCCTGGCCTTCTACTCCTATGCACAGATTTGTACAGAATGAAGGAGAAACTTCCCTAACAGGGAGGACAATTAACCAATGGAAAATAGCTTTGCCTCCAGAAATCGTGGGCGTTCTGTCACTGGAGTTTTTAAAGGAGAGACTGTCCAGTCGCTTGTCCGAAATGGTGTGGGTCCGTGATGGCGAACCTATGGCACGTGTGCCAGAAGTGGCACGCAGAGCCATCTCTCCAGGCACGCCAGCCGTTGCCCGTTGCTCTTCTGGGTTCCGGCGTGCGCAAGCGCGCTGGCCAGCTGGTCTTTGCACACGCACGGTACGCAAGAAACCGGAAGACCAGGTGGCTGGCGTGCATGCGCGTGCCAGAAATCGGAACCTCAGCTTCCCGGTGCCCATATGCGCGCCAGGGAGCTGCTCTTCCAGTTTCCGGCACTCCTGCCTGTGCATGCTGGGGAGCTGCTCTTCCGCTTTCTGGTGTTCTTCTGTGTGCACACGCGCACTCCCGTTTCGGGACTCGTTGCCGAAAAAGTTCACCAACACCGCTGTAGTTTCTCCTGCTTGAACAGAGGGCTAGACCTCCATGGTTCCTTCCAGATTCTATTCTATTCTATTCATATTCTATTCTATTAATATTCTAATCTATTAATATTCTAGTCTAGTCTATTAATATTCTATTCTAGTCTATTAATATTCCATTCTAGTCTATTAATATTCTGTTAATATTCTATTCCATTCCATTCTATTCTATTCATATTCTATTCTATTAATATTCTAGTCTATTAATATTCTATTCTAGTCTATTAATATTCTATTCCATTCTAGTCTATTAATATTCTGTTAATATTCTATTCCATTCCATTCTATTCTATTCATATTCTATTCTATTAATATTCTATTCTATTAATATTCTATTCTAGTCTATTAATATTCTATTCTAGTCTATTAATATTCTATTCCATTCTATATTAATATTCTGTTAATATTCTATTCCATTCCATTCTATTCTATTCATATTCTATTCTATTAATATTCTAGTCTATTAATATTCTATTCTAGTCTATTAATATTCTATTCCATTCTAGTCTATTAATATTCTGTTAATATTCTATTCCATTCCATTCTATTCTATTCATATTCTAGTCTATTAATATTCTAGTCTATTAATATTCTATTCTAGTCTATTAATATTCCATTCTAGTCTATTAATATTCTGTTAATATTCTATTCCATTCCATTCTATTCTATTCATATTCTATTCTATTCCTCTACCCATGTCACCTTTTCCCCCAGGTGCTTGTGATCTGCGTGGGTTGGAAGAAACTTTCAAGAAAGGCCTTTGAAGGCTTTTGGCAAAGAGGGATTAAACCCAGGAAAGAAATCTGTGCCATCAAGATTACATTGTGAATCCTGATCCTTGTTTATCCCCAAGGTGGCATTAGGTGGGAGGGGGGCATTAATTCCCTTAAAAAAAAAAAGGAAGTTAAAAGGCAGTAGAAGTGATGCAGTGTTTGAGGTGAAGCTGGATGCCCTAAACTTAAGTGCCTCTGTTGGAAGCGCCTGGCCTTTTTTTGGTTTGAGATACAGGCAGCCCTCAACCCCAATTGAGCGCAAAAATCTCTGTTGTTAAGTGAGACATTCGTTAAGTGAGTTTTGTCCCATTTTTACGACCGTTCTTGCCACAGTTGTGAAGTGAAATCGCTGCCGTCGTTCAGTTAGTAAGACGGTTGTTAAGCGAATTCGGCTTCCCCCTTGGCTTCGCTCGTTGGAAGGTCGCAAAAGGGGGGAATCACACGATCCCGGGACTCCGCCGGCGTCATAACTACGGGTCAATTGCCAAGCGTCCGAATTTTGAGCATGGGGCTGCGACAAAAGATTGTAATGGCGAGAAATGGTCGTGATGCCTTTTTTCAGTGCTGCTGTAACTTTGAACGGTCACTAAACGAAGTTTTATTTCAAAGAATAAAATCAAAGCCATGCTCTTATCTATTGCTGTGTAAAATTTTATATTTGAGTTTATTTTGTCCTAAGCATTACTAGCTGTTTTTGTTTTTTGTCTTTTAATCTGAAGGCATCTGACAGCAGGGAGGTTCCCCTTCCACTTTTTGGTGCATACATTCAGTTGATTAGCAGTTTATTTTTGGAAGATGACTGGCTGTGACCTCTTGTTTGTTTTATTCCCCTCCCTACACTTTTTTGTCTGTGTGTGATGAATCTGTTTTATTCTCTCCTGGGGGGTGGTGGTGGTGGTAAACAAATCACTGGAGACAAAGGGGCTTAATTCTTTAGAGAGGTACAGGCACAAATATTGCAGGAGAATCCAGAGATCTTGATTGAACAATTCTGTTTGACAGATGGGGGAGATTTAGAAAAGACATGCGGAATTTTGTCGGCTTGTGTGGTGAAAAGCATGTGTGTGAAAAGCATGTGTGTGTGCGTGTGAGTAGGGGGTGGAAGAGGAGACAGCCTCCTTTGTTTCTAAAACAAACCATATTAGAAACTGGTTTAGCCAGAATGCAAAGCAGTTTTTAATAGCATTCCTTGCACCAGTGAGCAAGCAGGCCTTAAAAGGCAGGCTGGAACATCAAGATGTGGGCTTAATGCAATGCTAATATTTGCTGTCCGTGGACAACTTCATATTTGGCTTGTCAGGTTTTTAAAACTGGATGCTACTAAATTCTAGTAAAGATATTGCTTACCTTTATCTATCTGCCTTTCACTCACATCTCTTTTTCTTCTTTGCTAGCTGTCTATCAGAGGGAAAGGGCACTCTGCCCATGTGACTTCGTTTAAAAAATAAGTCCTCAAATATTCCAGAGATTTGGTTCCTTGCCTTTAACAGGAAGCCTGAAGTACTGTGCCAAAGTATGTTATTTAATGTCAAAAAAGAAAAAAGACAGGAATTTCTGTTACTGTAAGCATGTGAATAAATTTAAGTGTGGCTTGAGTTTTTGTGGGCTGAAGAATGCAGACAAGAGCATATCAGATTTACAGCATTTCCTTGTAGTTTTTAAAGTGTTCCTATTATCAATAACATCGGTTGGGAAGTGGGAAAAACTGTTATTCTAGCTAGCTAAATACCGTTTTTGTCCTTCCTCCCTGGTGATTTTCGGGGGTCTCTTTTTCTTTCTCACTTTTACAGTGTCACATTATTTGCCCCATCTCTTATCTTGATTTATCCGATCCTGAGTTTTAAACACTTGTCCAGAATTGCTGACGGAAAGGAACCAGCCAAAATACCAAATGAGTCATTTAAAGCAGATTTGCATCTGCGCTGGGCTCATCCCTTTTTTTTGTCCTATGGTTTACTTAACAATGGTTTGTTGGATAAATCACCCTTCTGCTCATACCTTGTTAGGCCACCTCCAGATAAACTACAGGGTGGCCCCTTCGTATGATACGCAAAACAAATAACAAACTTCTCAAACCCTTGGCAGTTCCAGGAACCCCTTAGTGATCTACAGATGCAAACAGCTGGCAGATACTTGCTCTGTGAACCTAAATCCCTGGGTTCTTTAGTAAGACTTGGTGGGATCTTTTCAATCCCTTTGCAGGCATGTTCCCACTTGCATGATAGAAAAGAGGGAATGAGGCTTGTAAGCTAGAATTCTGTGACAGCCCTGCCTAGAAATTATTTCTCCGAGAAAGGGACTGTACCTGAAAGGGTGAACTGTTCAGTTCCCAAATCTTTTTTTTAATAGATTGCCTCCCCAAACATTTTTTATAAGTAATTTTATTGGATGGAACTGTGGCTGTGGTTTATTCTGGGTGTTTTTTTTTTTTAATTTGGCTTTGATGTTTGCTATTGTTCTGTTGTTAGTTGCCATGGGCCTTGACTTTTGCTTGTGAGAGCTTAGGATTGAAATGAATAACCTAAATGAATGAATAAAAAAGGAGGTGTGGAGAAGACAGTCCTTTGGGGCAAGGTTTGGGATTTAGGAAGATTGTCAAGAAGCATAATCTTCTTGCCATGTAATTAAAAGCAACACATTTTTAAAAAAGCTGCTGTCAGGGGGACTTAACTGCAGAAGATGCCATATCAATATTTTAAATAAAACCAGTAAACAGAGCGGTCATAATACAAATATACCCAGGCATTAACATTTGGAGAAACGTCTTCTGAAACTAATAATCTGAGTTGTCAACTTGGTTTGTAGTTGCCTTATTCATTTAAAGTGTTTGTACTCATTTGTAAAGATACTGCCTAAAAGCATTTGCAATAATAAGGTACTTTGGCAAGGATCCTTCTGAGTTAGCCGTCTATATTTCACTCCCTGGTGTATTTCAGTTTCTCTCTCTAGGATTGAAAAGAGGCAGCATTTCCTCTTTCTTTTGCACAGTTCTCCCATCCTTCCCTCTCACTTCATCAATTTCTATTTAAAAAAATGGAAGTATTTATCTCATGCTTCCTTCTCATTTTTAATGAAAACGCTTTCCTTGTGCTGCTTTGGCACTCTGCTATTCCCCCTTTTCTTTTTTTCCCCATTAACTAGCTGAGGAACTCTGGGAGTTGAAGTCCACCAGTCTGGAAGTTGCCAAGGTTGGAGACCCCTGTCTAAGGGCATGCTTCTCAATTTCTCATCCAGGGAAATACACTATTCTGCCTTTTTAACATTTCCTGAAATGTTTCATCCTTCCGAGAGGGGTGGGTGCTAGCTTCCTTCACAAGCCTGTGGGGTTGTTGAGGCTGTATTATGGGAAGTGTCAGCCGCTGAGTTTTCTCTATGGGCCATTGGATTTCATTCCACCCCGCCTAACTAGTCAGGATTCCCAGTCGAAACAACATTCTAGATATAGCCCTCGATTCATAGCCACAACTGAGCCCAAAAGTTTCCATTCCACAGTGGCCGAGCGAGTTTTGCCCCACTTTGCAACCTTTCCTGCCACCGTTGTTAAGGGGATCTGGCTTCCCCATGGACTTGGTTTGTCAGAAGGCCACAAAAGGGGATCACGTGGAACCCCCCACCCAGTGATGCTGCAGCCGTCATAAATATGAGTCGGTTGCCAAGCCCCTGAATTTTGATCACGCGACCGTGGGGATGCTACCATAGTGGTGTGATCGTAAGTACTTTTTTTTAGTGCCGTTGTAAATGCAGTTGCTGAACAAATGGTTGTAAGTTGAGTTATTTGCACAGAAGACACCACACTGCTTCTGTTCTAAAGGCTCAGAAAACAGGGTGTTGACTAATCTCCCCAATGCTTTCTTCATATTAGGCCGATAATGAGGTGCAAATGTGTAAGAATTCCCACCCAGTAACTTCTCCCGTGGACCCCCTGAGAAAGGGCGTGTCAGGTAAGATCAACGCCCCTTTTAGGTTGGAACTGGCCTTCCTTCCTTCCTTCCTTCCTTCCTTCCTTCCTGCCTTCCTGCCTTCCTGCCTTCCTGCCTTCCTGCCTTCCTGCCTTCCTTTCTGCTTCACAGTTTTTTTCCCCATGGTGGTTCCACTGCCAGTGAGGACGGCACGCTTGTGACTCTAGATTATCGGTGTTAGTGTAGAGGTGACCTTTGACTTCCTGGCAGTGACCCAGCGTGCTTGGTGGAATTGCATTTGGATTGCTCTTAGCTGTTTTGCTAACCTGCGACACCCTGGCCTCCAATGCCACAGCGTAGCTTGGGCTGGGCTTGCTGGTTAAGATGTATCTCATCTAATTCAAAAAAAGCCAACGCAATCCTAAGGTTGCATTAACAGAGAGATAGAATCAAAAGCACGTGAAGTATTAGTTTACCGCTTTATAAGGCCTTGGTAATACAGCGTCCAGTTTTGGTCACCATATTATTAAAAAAAGATGTTGAGACTCTGGAAAGAATACAGAGAAGAACAAAAAAAAAAAGATTAGGGGACTGGAGGCCAAAACATATGAAGAACCGTTGAAAGAATTGGATATGTCTAGTTCAATGAAAAGAAGGACTAGAGGAGACATGATAGCAGTCTTCCAGTACTGGAGGGGCTGCCCCAAAGAAGAGGGAGTCAAGCTGTTCTCCAAAGCCCCAGAAGGCAGGACAAGAAGCCATGGGTGGAAAGTAATCAAGGAGAGAAACAACCTAGAACTAAGGAGAAATTTGCTGACAGTGAGAACAATTAACCCGTGGAAGTTGTGGGTGCTCCATCACTGGAAGTTTTTAAAAAAGAGATTGGACAACCACTTGTTTCCTGGTCAGGCACAGGGGGTTGGACTAGAAGACCTCCAAGGTCCCTTACGACTGTATTATTCCCTAAAAGGGGGGGATTATCAATTTTGTCCACCTTGCAGGTGACCAGAAAGGATCAGCACCAGAACCTGGCAACCACACCGAGTAGATTTTACTGTTCTGTTCTTCTTTTTGAAGGCAGCTTTCAGACCCGGCTCTATTCAGGTTTGCAGGCAAACAAAAGTTAAAAACCCAGAAGAATACATTCCTCCCTCCCTACATTGATGCAATTACAGTTGGTAGAAAAGTAATCTGGTGGCATGGAGAGACCTGTTGAGCACCTCTATTCATTCTCTGTTTGCCTGATTAAAGGAGACCTTCTTCAGAAAGCCTCCTGCTTCCTTTTTGGCACCAAGACAAGGGGTAAATAGCCAGTGACACATGGTATTCTAGTTTTAAGTAAGCTTTGCCCTGGGTTTTATCCCAGATATTTTACAAAAAGAGTGCAGAGGCTAGAATCAAGGACTGCACGATCCTTCTGCTGACTGCTGGCTGCCTGCAATTTGCCAGTTCGAATCTCACCAGGCTCCAGGTTGACTCAGCGTTCCATCCTTCTGAGGTAGGTGAAATGAGGACCCAGATTGTTGGGAGCAAGAGGCTGACTCTGTAAACTGCTTAGAGGGGGCTGTAAAGCACCGTGAAGCAGTATATAAGTCTAAGTGCTATTGTTATTCTGTGAAAGAAAGGGAAAAATCCCTCTAAAAACGCCTCTTCTCAATCCCAATGGGCAGGAAAGGCACATTCTGTGTATCTTCTATTAGGGAGGTCCATCTGGTAGTCTCCAGGAAAAGACCCCTTTGGGTTGTGCCCACACCATTGCACCATCACGGCCCCAGAGATTAGATTGGCCCACAAACCTGTCAGTCTTCGACCAAGGCCTTAAAGAGACAGCTCCATCCCCAGGCCTGGGGTTATGGGTTTTCAATTTGAACACCACCCAACAACTGGGCTGTTGTGTTGTTTTTAACCAGCTTTTTCTCTGTGTGTGCTTTAAAAAAATAGTCTTACTCTTCCTGTGCTGTCTTTAAATTATGGTTAGCTGCTTGAAGTCTTGAATTTGAGACAGGCGGCCAGATAAATCAAAATAATTCATAAATAAATAATATAAAACGACTGCTTCACATGCATTTATTATGGCATTTATATTTCTCTGCATTCTCAAAGGGCTGTTGTCAAGTTACCCTGACAATTAAACCATCCATGGATAGCTTGAAATTAGGAATTTATAGAACATCATCTGATCCCAGCAGCCAGCTGTCTCAAAATCCTCACCCAAAATCATGTCCCCCATTGAGATTGTTTTCATGTGTTTCCCGGGGGACAGTTAAGTGGGTAGCAGCTTGCTGTGCCTTGTTATGATATATTTATCTTGGTATTTATGGCCCATTCGGCTTTGGGTGACAAAAGCGAAAACCGGAGCTGATAAAAATCAACATTTGGAAGTCTAAAATGCCAGCGAAAAGGCTACATACACTATTGACTAACTCCTTAGAAAATGAGTGTTAGAAATTCCCATCTAAATCAGCTTATTATCTAGAAGCAGGAATGAGGAAATGGAAGATGAGTCAGCAAATGGAATATAATGATATCAGTTTTGCTTGCTCTGTTCTAGTTTGATTCATAGGCTAGGATCTTTGCCTTGGGTTGGGAAGTACCTTTATACAGGGGTGGGATTCAAATTTTTGAACAACCGGTTCTGCGGGCGTGGCTTAGTTGGTGGGCGTGGCTGGGTGGTCATGTGACTGGGTGGGCGTGGCTTGGTGGTCATGTTATTGGCTGGGTGTGTGGCCAACTCAATATCACTCACATCGAGGCAGGCACCTCCTCCTTGGCCTCTCATGACTGTGGGGATGCTGCAACAGTCGTAAGTGTGAAAAAGGGTCATAAGTCACTTTTTTCAGTGCCATTGTAACTTTGAATGGTCACTCCACACAAGCAAAGTACCAGCAAAGGAGGGAAAAAAAACTCCAGAGAAGTTCCTGAGACAGGAAGTCTAGTCCTGCCAAGAATGTAATAAGGGTTAACGGAGAGGCAGTTTCTGTAAGCAACACCAGAATGTTTCCTTCCTGACTTCCTTACAGGATTAGCCCAGTAATTTCCTCTAACAACCGGTTCTCCAAACTGCTTAGAAGGTTAACAACCGGTTCTAGAGAATAGGTGCAAACTGGTAGAATCCCACCCCTGCCTTTATACCACTCAAGAGCACAGTGGGAAAATGGTTGCCCTTGAAATATTCAACGCTTCCACTGGTGTTCGTGTGTATAGTGTTGCCTGCATCCCACTTCACAATCCACTACGCCGAGACTGGCATTGCCAGGGAATGACAGGTAAAAGGGCAAATAAACTACAGGTAGCCTTCAACTTTGACTGCCATTGAGACCAATTTTTTTAAATTTGTTTTGAAATTTTTTTATTGAATATACACATTAAAAACATTGAACATGGTGGTCTGCTTTGACATACATATTTGTCAGTACATATGACATTCAGAATTTTTTAAATACATTTATATACATATATACATTTGAACTTTATAATTTTTATGTCGCTAAGTGGGAAATTTGTTAAGTGGCTCTTGCCCCCTCCGACTTTTCTTGCACGGTTGTTATGTGAATCACCATGGTTGTTAAGTGGACAAAGTCCTTCTGACTGCAGGGGATAGAAATGTAATAATTCTCGGTGCCGCAGGGGTTAGAGTGCGGTACTGCAAGGGCACTTCTGCTGCCTGCCGGCTACCTGCACTTTGGCAGTTCGAATCCCACCAGGCTCAAGGTTGACTCAGCCTTCCGTCCTTCCGAGGTGGGTAAAATGAGGACCCAGATTGTTGGGGGCAAGAGGCTGACTAAACCGCTTGGAGAAGGCTGGACAGCATTGTGAAGCGGTATATAAGTCAAAGTGCCTTTCCTATTGCTATATTGCAATAAATTCAAAGGAAATCTCTTGGATTTTTCCAAAGGCAGCACATGCTGTTAGGATCTGAGAATATTATTGTGCCACTATGGGGTGCTTTATTCTGATTTTTTTTCCTGAATTCTCTCAATTGCATCCTTCTGAGCCATTGTTCTGACCCAAACCTTGTTCCGAGGAAACGAAACACGAAACAGAGGTAACAGCAAAACTTTTGAATGATTCTTTATGAATTCCATTCCTTCCTGGTTAAAAGGCTGTTTCAAACTAATTGTCTCTGATAAGAACGAGCCTTGCCAAAGTTGTGCAAGGCTGCTAAGAACACTAGATAAAGTTGCCAAGAAATAATTCAAACACAAAGAGTCTCCAAACACAAACTAAGAGAGTCCGAACGTCCACAAGGCTTGAGCGCAAAAACTTCTTTGCTTCCTGCAAAGAACTCCGGTTTCTCAGCTGGCTTTTATCTCTTAAGGGAGGGGCCATTACCTTGCAGCCTTACTCCCGAGTCACCCATGCTGCTGCAGCTGCTCTTTCCTTCGAGCAGGCTCCTCGGGGCCTCTGCATCACTGCTGCTCCACAATCTCTGAAGGCAGCACTCTACTCCTTGATGGTCCTGACCCCGTCTCTGCATCACATGCAGGCCCCTCATCTGAGTCCTTGCTCTCCGAGACCTCAGCCATCCGCACCTGCTGCCGGCGAACCACAACAGTCATTGACATTGCTTGTCAGACTTCAACCATTGACTTGGCTTGTCAGGCCGCCAAAGGGGATCACATGACCCCGGAACACTGCAACCGTCATAAATATGAATCAGCTGCCAAGCACCTGAACTTATCGTGGGGGTGCTGCAAAGGTCAAAAGTGTGAAAAACCATAAGTCACTGTTTCCAGTGCCGTTGCAAACTCTGAATGGTCACTAAACCACCATCTTAATGACCCCATCTTCCCTTGCGGGGTGGAGTCTGGGCAACTGAATGGAGCTGGCAAAGAGTTTTACTGGCCGGATGCCCTTCCTGTCCCCAGGGCGGAGTTCTGTTTGGCAGATGTATTCTCACTGTGCCCAGAGAGAGAAGTATCTGCCATTATCTAGAATCGAACTCCCAGCACCACTCCTTTGAACAGTCACTAAATGAGCTGTTGCAAGTCGAGGACTCCCTGCATTAACAATACCTTTCAAGTAATAGGAAACTGGGGCAAGTGTTTTGCAAACTCCAGCATGCAAGGATCTCTGAGCACTTAGGGCCTGGATTTCAACGAACCAGCTACAGCCAGACTTAGCTGGCTTAGCCAGTTTCTCCCTTTGCTGGTCCGTTAAGATGACCCAAAACAGGCCAAAGGATTGTGCACTCCGCTATTGCCATCCGTTGTTTAGCCTGATGGTGTTTTTCCTCCCACCCCAAACAAGATCTGTTTATTATTAACTGTAAAATACGTTGCAGCAATAGTAAGGAAAACAGTGGAGGCTTTCATTTTATTTCCAAACCCACCCCCCCTCTGTTGTTATCAAACCGCATTTAACAAGATTTGCTGTGGCTGAATGCCTTTGATTGTAATACTTTATGGCTCCTACTAAAGCCGTATAAGTAAGTTAGCGACATCCGTCTCCCGCTGATACAGACTGCTCTCTCTACGCTTTCCAACAATAATGTTACACTTCTGGGTAAACGGCCTTTCCTTGGGTCAAGGAGCAGTTTTGCTGGCTGCAACTTGCGCACAAAAGGAGAAGTGAGTAATTTGGGAAGGCAGGGCGTTGTGGAAGATCCTGCTGTTTAAAATGTTTGTCTAAGCCAGAAGGCACCCAAACGATTAGGAGACGGGAATATTAATATTAAAACCGATATTCCCTTTGATGGCGGTTGGCCCTTCCCCTTCTTCGTTCTGTGCAGAAAAGGAGGTTTGTTTATTATTACATTAATAGCATTCTTTTGCTTTGGAGAAGGAAGAAAGGATCTCAGATTTTGTTGGCCTTGCTGCATATCAGAAGAGAATATTTGTAGTCCAGGGTTGAATGGTGGAGTCGGAGGGGGATTGTGGGGTCCTTGGTGCTCTCTGAGCTTGGTGGTTTTCTTGCAGACGTCTCATTACCAAACTAGGTAACATCATCAGCGCTAGAAGGGAGTGAGGTATGTGGAGATGGAGGAGGGGGAAGAGGAGGAGGAGGATTGTGGGGTCCTTGGTGCTCTCTGAGCTTGGTGGTTTTCTTGCAGACGTCTCATTACCAAACTAGGTAACGTCATCAAGTGCATTGAGCATCACATCATCACTGCCCTGTTGGTACCGTCTAGTTTGGTTGGTCCCACAGTATATCATAAACCCACCTTGTTTTTGTGGGCTGCTGTCAGGATGCACACCCTAATAGCACTTGTCACTTGGTTATAGATTTTTATTTAGTTATTAAATTTATATGCCACCCACCTTACTGTTGAGCGATTCCTTTTGAAATGGGATCTCTTCCTTCTGTCACATCAGAGACCTTCCCAAATGTCTCCTCAGCTTTAGTATTTGACATCAAACAAGTGTATAATAATGTTCTCTGGGATTACACTTACATTGAGGTTTCCCAGCGTTGACACATGGATTTCAGCTTCCAGAATTCTGGGCGTTGAAGTCCACGGGTCTTAATGTTGGCAGAGTTGGGAACCCAGCGTTATTTCTTTGGCTGCCCAACAGTGAGTAAGGATGTAGTGTTTCTCAGATATGTTTACTCAGATATGTTTATGGGAGCTTTTGAATCTCTGGAAGGATTTTTGCAATTGCTCCAGTTGTCGGCTGCCCAGATGCTTTATTTAAGAACTTGGGGCTACCAAACCAAACCAAACCAAACCCCCAGCAGCCTCATCAAGCATGCTGGTTTAGCAAAACCCTGACTGGCCCTAGTTTTTCTCCATCAGGAACTTTCAAGGCTCCTGTTTGGCAGAAAAGCACCAGCTGGGAGTGGCCTTTTACAGGATTACATTTATCTCTCCCTCGTAGGGCAAGAATGCATGGGGTGATCACTTCGGTCAGTGAAATAAACATTGCTTGGGGTTAACACGGATGAACTTGAGGCTCATGTATTTCCCATTCTCGTTCCTATCTTGCCTTGGCTTCGTTTTCATTAATGACTCCCTCGCAAGTCCGACCTGCCTCCCCCAAGAAAATTCCACTTGGGTTTAAGTTTGGGGAACCGAGCCACCTGAAATCAAGTTGGGTCTTGGCTTGCTTACCTGAACCATGGCTTGTTCAAGTTGACCAGAAAAACGCTTGCCGATGGATGGCCTACAAAACTGGCTACCTGTGGAACAGGGAGAGATGTCTTTCCAGCCCCAGCCAGAGAGGTAGGCTTCAGCGATCCTGTTTGCGGGGGGGCCTCCAACTCCCTTTCTTCCTCCTCCTCTTCCTCCTCCTCCATCATCATCATCAAATATTCTTCTGCAGCAATATTTGTTCCTTCTGAAGTGTTTTCCGCCTTGAAGGATAAATTCAGCCCTCTCTTGCCGCCCTCCGTTTGCGTTTAATTAAGATGGCTCTTAAATCTTGTCCCAGCCTCTTTTCATCAGAAAGGGGGTGGGGGGGAGAGAGAGAGAGAGAGAGAGAGAGAACAAAAAACCCTGAGACTTGCTGCAGTGAGAGGCAGATCTGTGAGCCTGGAATATCAATGGACTTATTCAGCGGAGAATGTGTGTGTATGTACACTAATTAAGGAGTGCATCATTGAGCTGCTGCATAATTAACAGGCAATGCCCCAAGTGTCTAAATATAAGCTCTTCTAACTGTCCTGTCAACAGGCCCCATAATTGTCTGCTGCTTTTTTTTAACACTGTGCTTCCCCACCACCCCACAAACACCCCCTTGGTCACCCTTTCCTTCCGAACCTAGTTGAAGCCTCTGGGAAAAAGTGTCAGGGTCAGCAAAATTAGCCATTTGGAAAAGGAACAAGGTTGCTCTCTCTTCTCTTCTTCTTCCTCCTCCTCCTCTTCTCCTTCCCTTCTGTGCCTGCTCCCTTTTCCTCTCTCTGTCTAGAGGAATCAAGATGACATGGTTGTCTGTTCATGACATCAAGGTAGCATCTGCTTGGGAGAAGGAGCAAACATCTGGCTTGCACTGAAGGGAATCCCGGATAGGAATATTTTCATTATGGTATGACTCAGAAGGGTGTAACTGAGAGAATTCAGGAAAGAAAAAATTCAGCATGAAGCACCCAATAGTGGCACAATTAATATTCTCAGATCCTAACAGCATGTGCTGCTGCCTTTGGAGAAATCCAAGGGATTTCCTTTACATTTATTTCTATCCCAATGCAGTCAAAGGGTGATGCTACAAATAATTAAAAAAAAAACATCCATAGTAACCCATTTCCCAGAATTCTGAGGACTATAAAGTTCATGCCAGCTGGGGAATTCTGGGAGTTGAAGTCTACCCATCTGGAGTGTTCCTAGGTTGGGGAAGGCTTACTTGAATTAGAGACGGATTGCTGTATGTGTGGGAGGATGTGTTATTCATGCACACGCCTATATAAAAGCAGGCTGACTTGTTGAATCAAAAAAACGTGATTAGCGTCCACATATTATTGCAGGTTGTGTGGTCAATTGATGTGTGACTTTGGGGAAGGGAGGCCTTGGGTGTCTGTGATTTGGCTGAAATAGCTGACTTTTCTTCCAAAACAAAACCCGAAAGCAAAGCTGTTTAATCTGCTTGGATAGCAAGGTTTTTGTGGCTTCAGACCTGGGCACCTGCAAGCACGGTGCCACGAGGCATCCTTGTATTCTACCCTGCAAGTGAAACTTTAATCTGCTTCGAGATTAATCTCTTTATTGACACTTGGCTTTAAAATGCATTGTACCCAAAGTGCTGGATTTAAAACATACCCGTGCGCACAACACGTAGCGTTTCCCTATTGATAAGTGCATTTTCCAATTTTCCAGTGCAGGTTTCCGTTTTGGAAGACGCACAGCTGTTTGTGAAATGTCCGGCTACCAAAGTAGCAATCTGCTACCTGGATGTTCGTGTATATCTGAGCGGCCTCTATAATTGAATCAGAAGAGATCCGGAAGGGACTTCTCTCCTTGTTTAGTTTCCATCCTAAGAGCTGTGGTGGCGCAGTGGTTAGAATGCATTATTGCAGGCTCATTCTGCCGACTGCCAGCAGTTCAGTTCTCATCGGCTCAAGGTTGACTCAGCCTTCCATTCTTCCGAGGTGGGTAAAATGAGGACCCAGATTACTGGGGGCAATAGTAAACCGCTTAGAGAGGGCTGGAAAGCACCGTGAAGCTGTATTATATCAGTCTAAGCGCTAAGCACTATCCATTCCTTCTTGTCCTGCCTTCAGGTGCTTTGGAAAATAAATTGACCTCCTCCTGTTCTTTGTGGCAGCCTCTCAAATACTGGAATGCTGCTACCATGTCCCTCCTAGTCCGTTTCTCTAGACTGGCCAAACCCATATCCTGCAACCGTAATTAAGATGGGCAACCTTAGGTAAGGCACAGGCGGCTCTGATCCTTCCTTCCTTCCTTCCTTCCTTCCTTCCTTCCTTCCTTCCTTCCTTCCTTCCTTCCTTCCTTCCCTCTTTCTCTCTCTCTCTCTCTCTCTCTCCCTCTCTCCCTCCCACTCTCTCTCTCTTAAGGCGGTGGCCCTTCTGAATTTTTATTGGAAGCCATCTGACATCACACGGACGGATCCCCTTTGGGGTTCTTATGATAAATGTTGCTTTTGCAAACCTGGAATGTCTTGCCTTTAAAATGAAACGCGCTCTTATTAACCTCCTTTCATACGGCACTGTTTTCAGCAGGGGCTGATTTGACTTTCTAATGCACCTGTAATGAATCTTCTGGGAGGGGGAGAATGGGCTGCGTCTCTCTCTCTCTCTTGCAGCTCCACCGTCACATATTCGTTGTCAGCGTTTTCCCGGTGAATTAAAAAAAAAAAGAGCCAGCCAAGGAGGGGACAGTCCTTTTGGCTTCATATCCTAAAATCCAACACTTGGCTTAAGCCGGGCCATCGATTTGAGGCTTCTTTTTTTTCCCCCGTTTTCTTTTCCTTTAAAAATAAATAAATAAATAAATAACGTGCATGTCCTCTTTCGAGGGAGCAATGCAGACCGCAGAAAAATGATAGAGATATTGGATGGAGTTTCCTGACAGGCTGGTGGTGGTGGTGGGGGTGAGTGAGTGTGGATTGCTGTGGACGTGATGCTTCAGTAGCCAGCAAGACAAGAACTTTGTGGCTCCATAAAGGTGATGTCAGTGTACAATAGAAGGAGAGGCAAATGAGGCTCCCCCCCCCCAAAGACACATTTCAATAGCCCCTGCTTTCCACCCCTCTTTGCCTTAAAGACAACGGCTAACAAGCCAGGCTTTGGGGGAGCAAACCCCCCCCCAAAAGAATTCTCCCCCTTTGAAAAAGGGATGGAAATGAAAAGGTTGGGAATGTGTTCCTGATGGCTTTTCAAGGAACGGGGCCAGATGCTAGTCACGCTGAGAAATAAGCCGCTCGCAATTAGCCTCTTTAATTAAACAGAAAGGCCCCGGTGTTTTTTTTCCCCTCCCAGCCGTTTAATGGGCTGTTTTTGAAGCGACAGGAGAAAGGTGAGTGTTGGTTTGGCCCTCTCCGGGGCCTTTTGACAGCTTGGATGGGCAAGCTCTGTTTAAAACGATGGGTTTTTTTTTTTGTTTCCTAGATGACAATTTAGTGCTTTAAAGAAAGAATGCGAGAGTTTTGCTAATAACGCAGGGCAAACCAGACTGTTGTAGTAATTGGGCTGCCTCTTCAGTGAGACAGCACCCCACCCCAGCACCCCCAAAATGACCTCAGGATACTTCTTATCTCTTTTGGTGGCACTGTTGAAGAGATGACATGACTAAGTCGCCTTGGGATGGTGTCGGGAGTATTTGAAGGCGCATGGTGTGGAACCGTGCTTCTCAGCCTAGACCCCTTGACGATGGGTGGACTTCGGCTCCCAGAATTCCCCAGCCAGGGGGATTCTGGGCATCGAAGTCCCCCTACCTTCAAAGTGGCTGTGGTTGTGAAATGTTGTTGTATTGTTGGCTGGGAGTCGAAGTCCACCCATTGCCAAAGCTGATTAACGCTGGTGTAGAAATAGGTTGTGGGCAGGCAGCATCACTCCTCGGAGGTGCATTTAAGTGGCTGTTGCTTATTTGGGCTAGTGAAGGAGGTTCCCTGAGAAATTTAGTTCTGTCTGCATTTCAGGATATTTCCAAGCAGGACCAGGGAGGGATTTTTGGTCTTCTTGCAAAATGCAATTAATTCTGAACATGCTTATTCCAGCTTTTTCCCCTCACTTGAAATACAATAACCTAATATTTATGTTCAGTTTGAAAGCAGGGACACCCCTCTCTTGGCTTCCTGTTCTCTCTCTCTCTCTCTGTCTCTCTCTCTGTCTCTGTCTCTCTCTCTCTCTCTCTCCCCCTCCCTCTTTAATTTAACACACTTTTTAATAACGACTCCTGGAGTGGGGTGACAATGCCTCCCAGCGGTCCCTTCCCCAGAGAGCAGGATTCCGCTTTATGGGGCGCTCTCTCCTCCCCTCGTCCCGAAAAACAGCTGCATTTTTAATGAAGGATGATTGCCTTTCATAAACAGACCTTTAAACATTAAAATAATATTGATCCTTTTTCATTTAGGCTCTATGAAAACAGCAGGCGATATATCTTTCTAATAGCCCTAGGACAGATCGCGGTTAAATATAGAGCAGAGGATGTACTGAGAGGCTTTAAGTAAAGGGGACGTCTTTAGCTGCCTTTTCTATAGCCAGTTTCGGATTTGATTCCTCCCACCCCCCCATTAAAAGCACCGAATGCCTCCGAAAAGGTCTCCTTCATCGGCTTGATGCACGTGAAGGTAATTTTGAAGGTAATTTTCTATCCTTGCTGTTCCCCCTCAATCTTTCTGCAAAGCTCATGGTTACATTTCTAAGCGTTTCCAAGACATCCAATTGATTTTTTTTTTCAACCTGCACCATGGCGTATTTCCTAGAAATTAAAAATATTGTTCCTTAGTAGGGACAAAAAAGGAGTTAGAAGTTCCCTGGCATCGTTTCCCCCTCCCTCTAATAGCACTTAGACTTATATACAGCTTCATAGTGCTTTCGAGCCCTCTCTAAGCGGTTTACAGAGTCAGCCTCTTGCCCCCAACAATTTTGGGTCTTCATTTTTACCCACCTTGGAAGGATGGAAGGCTGAGTCAAACCCTCATGCTGGTGGGATTTGAACTGCCAAATTGCAGTCAGCAGAAGTAGCCTGCAGTACTGCACTCTAACCACTGTGCCACCGAGGCTCATTTTATTTTTATTTATTTATTTTATTTGTCAAGCGATTACAAGTTAACAGGTATAATTATAAACATAGTTATGAATACATGAGATGGATACATATCAGAAAAATAAAAAGAAACAATAGGACAGGGACGGTAGGCACATTGGTGCGCTTATGCACTCCCCCTACAGGCCTCTTAGGAAAGAGGTGAGGTCAGTAGTAGACAGTCTAAGGTTCAAGTTTTTGGGGCTTGGGGAAGAAGCCACAGAGGCAGGCAGAGTATTCCAGACATTGACCACTCTGTTGCTGAAGTCGTATTTCCTGCAATCAAGTTTGGTGCGGTTTACCTTGAGTTTGTATCTATTGTGTGCTCTTGTATTGTTATGGTTGAAGCTGAAGTATTCATTGACAGGTAGGTTCAGGTTGAAATGTCTTGATATAGTTGAGAAATCACCATCAAGCTTGCAGATCAACCAGACAAGGTAGATCTCGTTTGGGGTCTGAGTTTGGTTATTTTCTTGCAGGCGTTTCAAGACCCAACTAGGTAATATAATCAGTTGCAGTAATGATCACATAATCACTGCACTGATGATATTACCTAGTTGGATCGTGAAACGTCCTGCAAGGAAAACCCCAAGCAAAGAGACCCCACCGTTTGACTGTCAGTTACAGATCTTCTGTTGGTAGATATTATTTTGCATTCTTGCCGAGTTGAACCTGGCTTGAAAGAATATGCCATCGCCTGGCTGATGTAAGAGTATTTAACTCCCTGTTTGCTCTTCAGCGCAGTATTAGAGTCCTTATTTGTTCAGAATAAATTGCTTTTTTATGGTGTCAAAAAAAAAAATCCACAAGAGGGGAGGCCAGTAGAGGGAAGCCAAGCGTGGGAGTGGACTTCAAAACGGATTATGGTTAAGGTTACCACTCCAGAATGATAATAATAATAATAATTTATTCGACTTGTATGCCGCCCTTCTCCCTAAGGACTCAGGGCGGGTAACATTAAAACAGCACGTATTTACACATAATTTACATAAAAATATAGTTTAGAATAGATAAATATAGTTTAGAGTAGTTTGATTGTGTTACACTTTTGGTGTTTGTTTATCTTGAGATAATCAGAACCAATTTAAATATTGAGGCAAATCAACTCCCCAAATGCCATTAGATGCTTATTGATTGATGGACACCAAAAAGCAGGATCTTGATTTTATTTTTTTTTCCTCCCCAGGTTCAAATCCTCTCTCCCTGGGGTTGGATGCTTGTCTGTCTCACCCCATCTCTGTTTATTTTTCTGGTGAAGACTTAAAGAGCTTTCTGGTTAAGGAAAGTCTAGGCCCTTTGAAGCTGGAATGTACCGCTTGGCCTCCTGTAATTGATACCCGTGGAACTTTTACTGCTATTCTATTTGCGGTTTGATAATCTCTTTGTTTGCAGCTTTTGAGCCCGCTTGCCTGTTCCCTGGTTACAAATATAAAATCCATGGCAGATGAAACTGGCTGGGGCTCTCCTTTCTGTCAAAGGGGGTGGGAGGAAGGTATCGATTTTGGTTTTCTTAGGCCTCAGTGTGTTGTCAATGATTCAGGCAGGAGGGTGTGTGTTCGACAAACCTGTGAACCAGTAACTCCTGCAAAGCTTTTGGCAAGGTTAAAAATCCCCTTTGTAGCTTTGAAAAAAAGAATATTTGTGTTTCAGAGATAAAGAGAGGGAGAGGGGGAGAGAGGGAGGGAGAGAGATGATAGATAGATAGATAGATAGATAGATAGATAGATAGATGGATAGATAATTAGATGGGTAGGTAGATAGATGGGTGGGTAGGTAGGTAGATAGATAGATTAGATGGGTAGGTAGGTAGATAGGTAGATAGATTAGATAGGTAGGTAGGTAGATAGATAGACTAGATAGGTAGGTAGGTAGATAGATACAGACATACATAGATACATAGATTAGATGGGTAGGTAGGTAGATAGATTAGATTGGTAGGTAGGTAGGTAGAGATACAGGACATACAAGATACGTAGATAGATTAGATGGGTAGGTAGGTAGATAGATACAGACATACATAGATACGTAGATAGATTAGATGGGTAGGTAGGTAGATAGATACAGACATACATAGATACATAGATACGTAGATAGATTAGATGGGTAGGTAGGTAGGTGGTACAGACATAGATACATGGATACATAGAAGATTAGATGGGTAGGTAGGTAGGTAGATGCATAGATGAATACAGACATACATAGATACATGAATCGTAGATAGATTAGATGGGTAGGTAGGTAGGTAGATAGATACAGACATACATAGATACGTAGATAGATTAGATGGGTAGGTAGGTAGGTAGATACAGACATACATAGATACGTAGATAGATTAGATGGGTAGGTAGGTAGGTAGATAGATACAGACATACATAGATACATAGATACGTAGATAGATTAGATGGGTAGGTAGGTAGGTAGATACATAGATAGATACAGACATACATAGATACATAGATACGTAGATAGATTAGATGGGTAGGTAGGTAGGTAGATAGATACAGCATACATAGATACATAATACGTGATAGATTAGATGGGTAGGTAGGTAGGTAGATAGATACGACATACATAGATACATAGATACGTAGATAGATTAGATGGGTAGGTAGGTAGGTAGATAGATACAGACATACATAGATACATAGATACGTAGATAGATTAGATGGGTAGGTAGGTAGGTAGATAGATACAGACATACATGGATACATAGATAGATTAGATGGGTAGGTAGGTAGGTAGATACATAGATACAGACATACATAGATACATAGATACGTAGATAGATTTGATGGGTAGGTAGGTAGGTAGGTAGATAGATACAGACATACATAGATACGTAGATAGATGGGTAGGTAGGTAGGTAGATACATAGATAGATACAGACATACATAGATACATAGATACATAGATAGTTACATAGATAGATACATAGATGCGGATTAACAGAGTTGGAAGGGAACTTGTAGGTCATTTAGTCCAACCCCCTGCCCAAGTAGATCCTACACGTAGATACATAGATAAAGAGGTAGGCCACGAGAGAGAGAAATTATAGGTAAGTAGGTAGGTGGAAAGAGAGAGATGATAAGAATGAGCGAGAGAAACGAGAGAGAAATGATAGGTAGATAGGTGGGTAGATATACAGTATATAGAGAAGATAGAGATGAGAGTGAGAGAGAGATGAGAGATAGAGAGATGAAGATAAAGATGAGAGAGAGAATAATAGATACATAGATGAGAGAGAAAAATGATAGGTAGGTAGATAGAGATGATAGACAATGAGAGAGAGATGATAGAGATTATAAAATAGATAGATAGATAGATAGATAGATAGATAGATAGATAGATAGAGTGAGTTCAAATTTTTCTGTGGGTGTTTTCAACCATAATTCTGTCTTGGACTCTTCAGTGCTCTTATAGAGCACTTTGGATATTGGATTGGCTGTTTCTTTTCTTGCTTTTCCACATGCTAAACCATAAACCTCCTTTCACTGGAAGAGCTAGTGGGTGTGATAATCTGGACAAGGGGAGAGATGTTTTTTTATTTATTTATCTGTCATCCCTATAAACCAGTAAGATCTTGAGAAGGCCCAGGCCAGTGTTTCTCAACCGTGACAGCTTGAAGATGTGTGGACATGCTGGCTAGAGGAATTCTGGGAGTTGAAGTCCGCACATCTTCCAAGCTGCCCAGGTTGAGAAACACTGGCTCAAGCTTGTTTCTTCCTGAGTGATAAAGCACTTTGGTCACTTGGCAGTTCGTTAAAAGCCTCACCAACCTTCCCAAAATAGTGTATAGTGTATTATCAATAGGAGCTGCAGCCACACCACCATTAAAGTTGGAGTTATAAAAGCACCCCAAACTAGGGGGGAAAAAAAGAGAGGTTCCATTCTTCACACAGGCAGGTGGATTTATCCTGGGACTTGCAGACTTTCTAAGAAGCATTTTCCATTGAGAATTCACACCAACATTCGCACAACACCCAGACACCCATCCACACATCCCTGCCCCAAAGCAGAATTCCTCTAGTTTCTGAATCTGTTAGAGGGAGGGAGGGAGGGAGGAGAGAGAGAGGGGAGAGGGAGGAGAGAGAGAGTGTGTGTGTGTGTTCGGGGGGGGGAACAGTTTTGAGAAGATTGTGCGGAGGGGGGGAAAGCTCAGCTGGCAACAACAGTGTGTCAGGCACCCTCCTTCTGTGTGAATGTGTCCCTTGTTTCTGAACCAAGTTTGTAAATAACCAATCCCTTGTGGAAAATCCCCACCAGAGGACTCAGCGAATGAAACTTACATAAACTGGAGGATAATTATTGTGGATTTCCCCCCCCTTCCCTTTTCTTCCAAGCTGTCAGCAAATTAAGGACATAGGTAAAGTGTCGAGGAGGGGGGTGCTGAGTGTGTGTGTGTGTGTGTGTGTGTGTGCAAATTCACTAAGCTGCAACTTTACAGACTTCTAGACCTGTCTGTTTATCTGGAACATCTGCAAACAGTCGTGGTTTTCTTTGCAAGCTCTTGAGGGTGGCCGTTGAGTTGTCGTTGCCCCATGCCCACAATGCCATCCAAGGTACCAAAAATAAAATATGAAAAGCATTGTTTCACTTTGCTTCGGTTTCGGCATCCTTCTTCTTCTTCTTTTTTAAATTGCTTAATCCCTGTTTGAAAACCTCGGAGCAGCCAGAAGGAATCTGGTAGCACTTTCCCCAAATAACAGATTTTAAGCTTCAACTCTCATAAAGCTGGTGGCTTTGAATAAAATCCGTCCCTTGGGGGGAAAAAAAGGTGCTGCCAGACTCCCTCCTGATTTTTTGGGGGCTCCTGTTAAGTAGCACGACTTTCTTCCTGCAACGTCGGATCGGCAAGAGATAGAAAAATACACGCTAAGTATTACCAATTCAGGTCCAGTTTCAAGTCTCTGTAACGGAGCCTCGGTGCCTTGGGAAGACAAATGTACCGATAAAAGAAAATATTTGCAGTTCAGGGAGCCTTGGTGTTCTCTGAGCTTGGTGGTTTTCTTGCAAACATTTCATTACCCAACTAGGCAACATCATCAGTGCTAGTACCAAAGAGAAGTTAGGGAGGGAGGGAGGGAGGGAGGGAGGAGGGAAGGAAGGAAGGAAGGAAGGAAGGAAGGAAGGAAGGAAGGAAGGATATTTGTAGTTCAGGGTTGACATGAGGGGTCCTTGGTGGCTTTCTGAGCTGGCTTGTCTTCTTGCAGACGTTTCATTACCCAGCTAGGTAACATTATCAGTACCAGAAAGGGAGTGGGATTGTGGAGAAAAGGGGAAGGAGGAGGATACTTCACTTGGTATACTCTTTATGTTGTCTCCTCTTAGCTTGTTTGTCTGAGTTAGCTGTTCCTTGAGTGGGGTATTCTTTGCTTCTTGGTCTAATGTTAACCTTGGTGTTAATAGGTCTGTTTCTCTTCCAGCAAAAGTCCTCCAGTTAAATTTACGCCAAGCCCTCTTATTAATTCAAATTGGTGGAAGAACCCTTTGGGGGAAAGGCAGCGTGTCCCAGGGTGAGTTCTCTGCTGTTTGCCTCCACTACAAATGGCTGAATTTATTTACTATTTCTTCTCCCCGCCACCCACACCTTCTCTTCTCACTTTTCCTGAGCAGGCTTTCACCGACGGCTCGATTCAAGAACCTACACCCTGAAATCAGAATAAAATATTGATCTCTCTTCCATGCAATGGGAATTGCGGCAGCTTTGTTAGGGAACAAAGGCCCGGCATATTTAAGTCTAAGGCAGCTGTCTTAGAAAACAGGTTCATTTCATTTAAACACGCGCTCCGTGTAAAGGGAATTATAAATGTGCTTTCTCTCCTCCCCTGCCACCCCCCTTCCAAAATGCTAAAAAACCACTTACTTAGTTGCGGTTCATTCATGACAAGTTCTTGATGCCACCGAGTGGTTGTTTTTTTTCGCCCTTTTCTTTCTTTTTCTTTTTTTTCCCCCTGTAGTCTCAGAACATCTGATATTAGTGAATCCCAAGCCGGTTAATTAGGTTCAGAAAGAAATACATTTGCCCGTTGCCGTAATTCTGCTGCCGCTGATGATACACAGACCACTCATTCTTATTAACGTTGCATCTTTCTCTCCCTCGCTGTTCAACAGGGTAGATTGATTTTTAAATCGAGCAGAAGGACGGGGGTTTGTGAATGCAGAAGGTCGGATCACGATGTGTGTGTGTGTGTGTGGGTGTGTGGATGAATGGCCTTGCCTGGTTTTTTTTTTAAAGGTGATAAACCTGGGATTGTTCCTCTGAATCTCCTTGCTTACAGCAGGGGTCGCCAACCTTTTGGACCTCCGGGACCACCAAACTCATCATTTTAAATCCCGTGGACCAGAGACCCTGGGAAAATCCCCCAAAAAGTCTGCAGGAAAATTCCTCATCCTGTTTTCCTACCGATCAATCGTTCTTTATTTGGGAATCACAGGATACCATCTCCAGCTCCGTTCTCGGGAGAGAGAGGGAGAGACTTTTGGCTTCATGCAAGGAAAGCAGCAGCAGCAGAGTCTTTTTTCTCTCCCAAACTCCGCCAGAAATGAGTCTTTGTGAGACTTGTCACGCCAGCGCAGCCTCTTGGAGCAGGAGGCCTTGCAGGGTCCCAAAGACTCATTTCTGGCAGAGTTTGGGGGAGAGAAAGAAAGACTTTTGCTGCTTTCCTTGCGTGCAGCCAAAAGCAGAAGAAGAAAGAAGCAGAAAGAAGCAGCCCAGTGGCCAGTCGAGGTGTGTGGGGTGAGTGGGGCAAGTTCCCCCCTCCACCCCTTCCCCCTTCCCTTCACTACGTCCTGTTGTTCGCAATGCAAGCGACGCAGGCCTTGTGTTCCCGCGCCAGCCTGGATTAATTGCTTTGGGTGCCATTTCTCTGCGGACCACCAAAATTTTTCTCGCGGACCACCAGTGGTCCCCCGGCCCACCGGCTGGCAACCACTGGCTTCCAGGATTGTGGCGGGATTCAAGAGAAGCATTTTAACGCTTGGAAAAAATCTAGAGGAAGGTGGGGATTAAAACGAGGTTTTAATGACTTCTGCATTCCCAAGTATCCCCTTACATAGCGAGCCAGCCCACCAGGCCAGCCCTGTTCCCAAATGGAAAAGCCAGTGGGTGTATCGTGGTTTGATTGCTGGGATAAATTCGATTTATGTGGTCTTTGGACCACGCTGGCAGGGGACGAAATCCAAGGCACTTGCAGAAACCAAATACGGGATTTCCTTAACCACGGGGACCATCCTCCCGGGTATCTGATATTCTTGGCAGCGAACAAAGACGTGGCCTGTACATTTTGAGTCCCCGATAGCCTTTTCAAGCCGAGCGTAATTGCCGCCAATATCGCCCTGGTCATCGCCGTTCTTATTGGAGGCTTTTCTTTCCAAGCCCTTCCAATAATTTTGGGGCCTCTGGGCCTCTTTTCAGGCCACTCTGGCCTGCCGCCTCCCCACGAACCGGCTCTTTTTGTTCCTTCCTTGGCCTGCATCCTGACATTAATGAAACATGGGCGGTAATTTGCAAGGGCGGAGGTGGCTTCCCGGCATTCCCTTTTAATGGCTTCGGGAGGCACTGACAGGAATTCTTCCTGTTTGTGTAACGCCCCAGGGGAACGGCCTTCCGTGGAAACCCCTGGCCGTCATCAGAGCCGCCCATTACCTGGCCTGAGCTCCATGAAGGATTGCCTTCCCAGCTGCAAAATTAGAGATTGGGCGGGCGGGATTTCTGCCCTTCTTCCCCTACTTGCAAGAACGTCTCCTTCCGTTGACAAATACCCATCGCCCAGCAAGCGCCCCACAGACGGGCCTCCTGGGGATACCGGCTAAACAGTGTAGGCTGCCCCTAGAGTAGGGGCTTCTTCTGTGGGGGGGCCACCCTCTGAATCAACTACCCCTTGAGTTGCGCTTCTGGCCCCTGATCTCCGCCTCCTTCCGCCACGACCTCAAAACATGGTTATTCTACAATCCAGCCTGACTGACAGGGATCAGGTTTTGATTCAAAGTTTATTTGGCGCTGAGTTAATATTTTTAAAATTTGTTTTAACTTTTTATTCGCTGTTTTTATGCAGCCCTGAGTCTGTGGGAGAGGGCAGCTTATAAGTCCAAACCTAAACCTAAACCTAAACCTCTCCTTCCCCTTGATACAGGTAATCCTCAACTACTTCCTCCTCCTCCTCCTCCTCTTTTTCTTCCTCCTCCTCCTCCTCCTCCCCTCCTCCTCCCTCCTCCTCCCCTTCAGCAAACCCCACTTCCTTGTGGCACTGATGATGTTACCTAGGTGGGTCATGAAACATCTGCAAGAAAACAACCATGTGCAGAGAGCACCAAGGACCCCACAGCCATTGTAGTCCTCCCTGCCTCTGCCCCCCTCCCAAAACCCTCTCCTCCAGCCTTGATGACATTACCTAGTTTGGACCACGAGATGCCTGCCAGAGAGCAACCAAGCTCAGAGAGCCCCAAGCACCCCAACTCAACCCCTCACCCTCCCTTAGCAAAAGGCCTTATTTATTGTTTCCCGACGAAACAACTCCGGCCTAGAAAACATCAGCGAGCGCCAGCACTTCACAGGGACGGTGGCAACAACAAACAACAGCTAGCAACGTGCTGATTTGGGTCGGGAAGAGGCGGCTTTGTGTTTTGAAAGTGACTTTAACAACAAGCCACACGGTCAAAAGCGGGGAAAGGAAGAGACGAAGCAAGCTGAACAGCAAGGCAGGGGAAACTGGGGTCGTGCGTCCTGCAGTCAGGCCGGCCCCCCTGATTATAAATGTCTATCGACGGATCACAAGGCGCTCCGCGCTCCTACCAGCGGTAACAGATGGTGCTCAGCTCCCACGAGGGCCGCCTTCTTGTTCTGTTGCTCCCTTTGAACCTCGGCTGCTTTTCTGCTCCAAACCAGGCCTTTCTTGGTGGGTGGGTGGGGTTCAAAAGGATAAGCCGGTTTAAAAGGGGCTTGGGAAATTAAACAGCGGTGAATCCTGGGAAGGAAAAAAAGGAAAGAACGCCTGGATTATCTTCAGCACCCCCTGCGAGGAGAAAAGATGAAGACTTCGAAGCAAGGCAGGGCGAAACCTGGGGCGGCTCTCAGGAGGCGGGCATTTGGGCAGCTTGTTCCTTTCCACCAGGTGGGACCCGGCACCTTCTCAGCCCCCGTAGGTTCCGTCTGTCGAAGTGGCAGAGGATACAGGAAGTCCTCGACCTCACGACCACCGTTGAGCCCAGGATTCCTGTTGCTAAGCGAGACGGGTGAGTTTTGCGCCCGTTTTGCCCCCTCTCTTCCCACGCTTGTTAAGCGAATCACTGCAGCGGTCCAAAGTTAAGTCACACGGTTGTTAAGCTGGCTTCCCCCGTCGACGTTTGCTTGTCAGGAGGTCATAAAAGCAGATCAGGTGACTCCCCCAGGGTCACTGCAACCGTCCTGAATGCCAGCAAGCGTCTGAATGTTGATCACGTGATGCTGATGTGGGGATGTGGCCAGTGTGGAAAACTGATCGTAAGTTGCTTTTTTCGGCGTCCAGAGGTGGGGTATTCAGCAGGTTCTGAACGGTTCCGGAGAACCGGTAGTGGAACTTTTGAGTAGTCTGGAGAAGCGGCCAATCCCACCTCCGACTGGCCCCACCAACCCCATCTATTCTCTGTCTCCCATTGAGTCCCAGCTGATCGGCTGGGTCTTCTTTGGTTGCCCTGGCCAGGAGAATGGAACTGGAAAGCAGGTTAGTGGGGTGGGGAGGGAAGGGGGATTATGCAGTATATCCTTCCCCTGCCATGCCCACCAAGCCACGCCCACCAAGCCATGCCATGCCCACCAAGCCACGCCCACCAAGCCATGCCACGCCCACCAGGCCACACCCACCAGGCCACACCCACCAGGCCACACCACACCTACCAAGCCCACGCCCACAGAACCGGTAGTACAAATATTTGAATCCCACCCCTGGCGCCACCATCACTTCGAGCGGTCACTAAATGAACTCTTGCAAGTCAAAGACTACCTGTATGCATGAGCCTTGCGGGGTTGCCAGGAGGGATGGGAGGAGTGGAGGTGCCCGTTTAGTGCCGGTCTTTGAGGGAGGCAAATCGGTGTTAATGATGGGAGCATCGCAGGCTTTCCTACAGACAGCAAAGGATTTCACAGAGGGACTCAGCAGCATTGATTCAAACCTTTAAAGCCCAGTTTGGCTGCATTGGCAACATTTGGTGGTAAATCTTAATTTAAAAACACAGCAGCACTTAAGGTCATTCAGCTTCCTCCCTTTGTATTGCCGTATTGATCATTTTCTGCCCCACAACCCTGGCAATGCTGAACGTGGCATTTTGAAGTTAACCAAGCAAAGCTGTGTGAATTAAAAAAAACAAAAAAACCCCAAACCCGGCATTACGAAATGTTATTCTGGGTTCTCTGGAGTGGATTCCTGCCCGGCGGACTCCGTAATGCTCTGTTAAGAGGACGTAGGGCAGCAATAGCAGCAGCACTTAAACCAAGGGTCTTCAAACTTGGCAAGTTTAAGACGTGTGGACTTCCAACTCCCAGAAGTCCTGAGCTAACATGGCTAAAGGAGGAATTGTGGGAGTTGAAGTCCACGCGTCTTAAAGCTGCCAAGTTTGAAGACCCTTGACTTAGACTTCTATACCGCTTCGCAGTGCTTTACAGCCCTCTCTAAGCAGTTTACAGAGTCAGCCTATTTTCCCCAAAATTTTGGGTCCTCATTTTACCCACCTCGGAAGGATGGAAGGCTGAGTTCAACCTTGAGCCAGTTGGTCAGGATCAAACCGCTGGCAGTGGGCAGAGTTAGCCTGCAATACTGCATTCTAACCACTGGGAAGGAAGAAAGGAAGCAACAGCACTTGACTTATATACAGCTTTGCAGTGCTTTCCAGCCCTCTCTTAAGCAGTTTACAGAGTCAGCCTCTCGCCCCCAACCATCTGGATCCTCGTTTTACCCACCTCGGAAGGATGGAAGGCTGAGTTCAACCTTGAGCCTGGTGAGATTTGAAGTGCCAAATTGCAGGCAGCCGGCAGGCAGCAGAAGTAGCCTGCAAAACCGCCTTCTAACCACTGTACCACCACCACAGCATGCGTGCATGCATGCATGCATCCACTCTTATCTGTCTCTCTCTGTCTGCAATACTGCATTCTAACCACTGCACTACCACAAGATGGGACAGCAGTGGTCCTAGCAGGTGTCAGGTAGCAGGAAAAGCATTCAGGTTGGTGTCGTGTTAGGAGGTTTGGGGCTAAATGCACAACTTTGGCAGTGGGAGTCCAAAGGTGAGGCTTTATTCTTTGATCCCATCCATTAAGGAGAAGATGATTTGGTAAATTTATTGGCGGTGATCTCTCTCTCTCTCTCGCCCCTTTGGTGAGATGGTCCTAAGAGAGTCCCCCTCTTCTGTGCACCACGAGGCCCATGCTCTGAGGTTTTGCACCAGCCTTTCCTGTCTGACTTTAATGCTGGTTATGGTGCATGGCCACCAGAGGTCCCAGTTCCGCGGATCGGACGCCAAAACCCAGCAAGATGTCTCTGTCCTTGATGTAAAATGCGACGCTCTGATTTTCCGGTTAAGGCTGGTGTGCCTTGAGAGCAAGTACGTAAGGTCAGAAAGAAAAGAGAAGAGAACCCATTTCCCAGAAGGTGCAACTGATTAGCATTTGGGGTCCAGTTTTGAAAAAAGAAGAAGAAGTTCGGCCTTTTTTTAAAGTAAGGATTTGGGCAACGCCGGTGTATTATTTATTTATTTGAACAATTCATATGGCTGCTTACCCGAAGCTACTCTGGGCGCTGTACTTATAATAGCTGCAGCCAGAGGTTTTATTATGTCATATATCCTTCAGGACGGATTAGGGCTGAAATTGAAGCACCTTTGGAAGACATCCCCACAACCTGAATAATAGCCAAAACAAAGCAGAAAAAACCCCTGCTTGAAGAGCGCTAACGGCTGTCAGGATAAGTAAACCCTCATTCCAGACACGGAGAACCGATATTATCCCATGTGGAATCGATTTATGCCTTTGGTTTGGCTCTTTCTTCTCTCTTGCCCCCGCTTGGAAGCTTTCATAATCGATATTTTTCATTTGACAGTTGAGGGAGGGGAGGCTCTTTCCATCTGGGACGTCCCTGTAGCTGTGGCGACTGGTAAGTGGCCTGTTTTTATTTAAAAGCAGCTTTGCTTCAGTTGCCAAAGGCCGTGGATCAGGTGAAACTCGCTTAGTAAGGCTGGTAGTCGATATAGGTAGTCCTTGACTTAACAACGGTTTCTTTAGCGACCGTTCAAGGTTGCAGCGGCGCTGAAAAAAAGTGACGTAGGACAGTTTTTCACGCTTAACAACCTCTGCAGCCTCCCCATGGTCACATCAGAATTCACATGATTGGCAATTGGTTCCTATTTATGACGGCTGCCATATCCCGTCACAGGACAAACTTTGCAAGCTTTTGACGCACAAACTCAACCTGGGGAAGCCAGATTAACGATTGTGCTTCTAACTCGACATCTGCAGTGATTGTTTAATTGTGGCAAGCAAGGTTGCAAAAAACGGGGGCAAACCTCACCTAACAAACGCCTCACTTAACGACATAAATCTGGGGCTCCATTGTGGTTGTAAGTTAAGGACTGTGTGTCCCTGACTTCAGGTGGATTGATGTAAGAAGGAGCCGCAGGAAAAGGATCTCAATCCTTCGACAACCCTTAAGATGGGTGGACTTCAACTCCCAGAATTCCCCAGCCAGTTCAGAATAGAATAGAGTTCTTTATTGGCCAAGTGTGATTGGGCACACAAGGAATTTGTCTTGGTGCAAATGCTCTCAGTGTGCCTAAAAGAAAAGAGACATTCATCAAGAATCACAAGGTACAAGACTTAGTGATCATCAAAGGGTACAATAAGCAATCAGATCAGCTTAGCTTAGCTGGCTGGGGAATTCTGGGCGTTGAAGTCCACCCACTTTAGAGTTGTTGAGATAGACACTGCTCTAGAAGCAGTTGTGCTAGACAACAGAGCACAAGGAAACTCCCCTCAAATGCAAACTGGCTCGTGCTTTGGCACTTTAGGGTGGTGGAAGTGTGATGTATGTGGAGCCACAAAGATTGCCCAGCATAGCAAGAGTTGCAGAAGACTTAGGAAGGTTTGGCTTGGTGAATGGTTTCAAGCAATCCATCTTCATGACTGAACTCTGGAAAAATGTCTTTAGAAGTCAGGTTTTTTTTGGGGGTGGGTGGGTGGGATTGTTGCAGGTCTGAAAGCTTTGTAGTTCTTTTTTTCTCTTTCCTTTTCTTTCTGGCTGAGTTCACTTCTAACCCCCAAAGACCTAGCTCAACGTGTGGAACCTGCCCTCCAAATGTCTTGTTTTCGTAGTGGGTTCTGTATGATGGTCTTTTCCTTTTAGATAGATAGTAAATATTGTGCCTTCAGTGCAGTGTGAACCTGTGTCACTTGTGCTCTTGAGGGGTAAAGGCCCAGCATCCCTCCTTCCCACCCCCTTGCTAAGAATGAAAATTGTGATGCTGGCCAAGCCTTTACGGGGAAAAAAAAATACACTGCTTTTTCTAAACGCAGCAGTCATATTTTAAGATGGATGTCTTTTGTTCCCGGTCCTGTTTCTACAAGATTGCTTTATTTAGACTTTTGTCCTTGGGTAATATATAATATCAGCTGCCAAGTCAGGACCAGCACAAATCTGTTTGCAGGGCTCAGAGTCTTTAATCATTTCTTCAAGGCTGTTGGTCTTGGGTGGGTCGCTAAGTTAACCATGAAGTGGCTTGTAGCTGTCAGGGAGCTGTGCCCTGGGATTACTTAAAGGAAACAACTGGTAGAAGAGAATATGTGTAGATCAGGGTTGAACGGTGGAGTCCTTGGTGGGATCTGGTGGGTTTTCTTCCAAACGTTTCATTACTCAACTAGGTAACATCATCAGTGCTACAAGGGGGTTGTGGAAGAGGAGGCCTGTGGGGCCCTTAAGTGCTGCCTGAGCTTGGTGTCTTTTTCCCCAGATGTTTCATCACCAAACTAGATAACATCATCAGTGCATCAGCACTGATGTTGTTCCCTAGTTTGGTAACGAAGCGCCTGCAAGAAAACCTCCAAATTCAGAAAGCACTAAGGACCTATTGAACGAAACGTTGGTTATTTGGGGAATGCAGATTGCTTGTAGTTAGTGGGTGCATATATGAAATCTTTTCTCTTGGCCTTTCATCCTCTCATCCTGGATTCCTGGAAGCTTTCTGAGTGTACCCCAAGTTCTGAAGGTTGGGCAGTGGGTATTTCCCCACCACCACAGGTGAGGGAGGGTCTTTGATGTCCTTAGGATCAGAAATAGATGCCCAACTCTCTCGGGGGCACAGAATCTTCTTGACCTTGATTGCTGCAGTTTGCAGCTGCTTTGATCCAGGATATCTATAAATTTTGTAGTAGCAGCTTAAAATAGCTTCAGCAAGGATCTCCCGACTAGCTTCTTCAGATAAATGCCAGAATGAAGTGCCTGATCCCATCAGAATTGCATCGTTATTTTGCCTATGAAGTCCTTGAGATTCCTGGGACCGAAGCAGACATCTTGTGGAACCAGAGATGGGGCTCTGAAAAGAAGCTGGTGATGGGCCCAGATCTGTCATGATCCTGATGGACCATCTCTTAAGTGATTGCGGGCTGTAATTGCCACACATCTGGAAACTGGGGTCTTTGGCTTCATCTTTTTTTTTTTTAATGAATCATCTTAAACCAGAAAGTGGCAGCTTGGTCTTGGCTTCATCTTCACCTCTCGGGATTCCCCAGCCAGCAGGACCATTGACAAGAATTTGAGGAATTGAATTCCACCTTTCGGAAGTATGTGGAGTGACAAGGAGGATAATGCCCAATTGTCAGTGCTGGGATTGATTTACTGTTTTTTTTTTACTACTGGTTCAGTGGCTGTGGCTTTGTGGGCATGGTAGGGGAAGGATTCTGTAAAATCTCCATTCCCTCCCCACTCCTGCAACATCCCCATTTCCTTCCCACCCCGCCAACCTGCTTTCCAGCTCCGTTCTCCTGTGCAGGGCAATGAAAGAAGAACCAGCCGATCAGCTGGGACTCAATGGGAGGCAGAGAATAGATGGGGCGGGCCGGTCAGAGGTGGGATTTGCCGGTTCTCCGAACGACTCAAAATTTCCACTCCTGGTTCTCCAGAACTGGTCAGAACCTGCTGAATACCACCTCTGCCACTTGTCCTTCACACTCTAATTTGGAAAAAGCTTTACAGATGAGCTGTTCATCCCTAAGTGACCCACCTTAAGATGCCTCCAAAACCCTTGATGCTCACATAAGCAAGGATCCAGACTTTCTCTAGTCTGAGTTCTTTTTCTTGCATTCAGCGATTTCCCCATAACATCAACAACTACGTGTATTCGTGCCTTCATGTTTACAATCCATTTCCTTCCCTTTATATTCATTCAAAAATAGGCTTTTTAAAAACGAACGATAGTTTTAAGACTGGCCTTTGGAACCATCGTTCTAACCTGAAGGGAAGATGAGAAGCTGTTCTCAGCCGGATCTTGAAGTGGGGTGACCCTTCCTTCCAGACCATGAAGTAATAAAACCTTTTGATTCGCAGTGGACTTTGGCGGCTTCACGTCTTCTAGATTTGATGGGTATAAAGGCTTCATTTTAAAAGGGCGTGAATATGTTTGGAGGGACTTCCAGAGGCCGTTTCATCAAAGGGATCTATTTTTTTTGCTAAGCTTCCCCTCCTTTGGCAGGCAGGCTCTATGTATGCCAAGTAAAAACGATGCTAATTCAGAGCTGGAAAAAGATCTGTTTCTAATTCTGCATCCTTTTGAAAGTTTTGTAGCCTTTTATTGACAAGGCCAAAAAGAGCAACAGCTGTATATGGTTCTGCAAGGAGTGAATTCCTTCTGTTGTTCTCCTTGCTGAAACCTCTAAAAAGCATCAGCGCATGGGGATTTCTGGGGCAGAAGTGGCCATGTAAGACCGCTCCATTAAAAGTGGAGCCAGAATGCTGAACCTGTGAGTAGACCATCGCTTCGTAATTCCTCTCCAGACAAGGTGAGTTTCCTTCAGTTCTTAGCCGAAGGCGTTTTAAATACAAGTTTAATTTAAAAAAAAATATTTTTGGAATAAACAGCACAAGGGCGATTTGACGTTTGATTTTGGAAAATTACATGTGGACTAATGGATTTGAAATAAGACTTTGGAATTCATTACAAGAGTTCTTCCCAGGGGAAAATGCTTTTGCTTTGAATTCTTTAAAAAAAACAAAACACCAACATGATGGGATTTTGAAGCTTGGACGCTAGAGGGAACCAGAAGGAACCGAAGAGTACAATTAAAAGAGAAAGACACTTAAGTTTGATTTACAGATACAGAATGGAGCAAAATATCATATGCTGGAGGCACCAAAGAATACTTTGAAAAACGCAGTGAGCTAAAGCTACGGAGAAGTTGCAGAAAGATCTGTTGTGTTCCACAGCAATTGGGACACAAGTGCTGAGACAACCAAGGAAGCTAATATATGCCTTTTCCCATTTCCCAGAGAAAGGTCTTGCTTGTTGACTCGAGACCAAGTTTGTGGCTCGGAGGAGCAATATTTGAGGGTGCTTAACACATCCACCCACCATGTTTCTCTTCTAGATTTTTATTGTCTCTTGTCTTCTTCCTCTCACACCCCCTTCCCTCCCTCCATGATGGCAAAGAAGATATTTAATTGCTGGAGCTGTTTGCATGGTACATGTCCCATTATGTTCTGCATAATTAGATTTTTTTTTTCTCCCGTGTTTCTCCGGCTAATGTAATTCTTTCCTTTTTTTTCCCCCTGGCATGTTGACAGGAGCTCTTACACTTTCAAAAAACCCAGAAACTTGTACACATTGCCTACAAATAGGATTTTCTTATGAAAGGGAGATGACACGAAGTGTGATTCAGATCACAGCCCCTGGCGTTGTACCACTGAATCCAGAATTTAAGGAGTTTTCAGAAAGCCAAGTTCGGTTCGTCTTGTGACAGTCGATAATAATAATAATCTCAGAAGCCCCTCTCTATGGGCCTGAAATCCTTCCTTTGCCTTACTACTAGACTAAGGTTTTTTTTTGCATAAATCTGTAACCGTGCCACTGGCTTTACACGTTAAATATTGAGTGGTGAAAATATAAAATTTTGGTAGACCTGTGGCCATCTTGGTGCTGGAAGGTCCTGAAAGAGGAATCTTGAATTCGTGTTCAGATGCTGATTTGGGAAGGGGGGTCATTTCCCCTCCCTTTCTCCTTCCTTAACACTGTTCCCAGCCAAGGGTTCCACAAGAAAATAGGGACACCTCATTTTAATCATCTAGACCCGGGATGGCGTGCCTGTGGCACGCTTGCCAGAGCTGGCACACAGAGCCCTTTCAGTGGGCATGAGCACCATTGCCAGCTGCTCTTCGCGGTCACTGGAGCACCGAAAAATGGTCTGAAGAACGGCCAAGAAACGGGATGTTTTTGGGCCATTTCTGGGCCTTTTTTAGGGCTTTTTCTGGGCTGAAAAACAGCCTGAAAATGGCCTGAAAATGAAAAACAGGGTGTTTTCCAGGCACTAAAAATTGCTTGAAAACAGCCCCAAAACTGCCAGAAACAGCCCCAAATGCCCAAAAAGCAGTCATGCATGCACTGGCCAGCTGGTCTTTGGTTTTCCGGCGCTCCAGCAGGCGTACATGCACGCGCATGCACGCGCGTTCCGGTTTGGGCACTCGATGCCGAAAAGGTTCGTCATCACTGATCTAGACTGACGGTGCCCCTTAGCACAATGATTTCTTCTTCATTCCTTTGGCAGTTGCCTCTGGTAATGTGCAGCCAAACGATGTGGGAAAAAATGAAGCCAGATTATTTTGGTCCGTGTTCGAATGCACAACTTGTTTGTGCAATTCCGTTCCCACCTTTTGGCATGCTTGCTTCTTGCTAGTCTGACAAGAGGCTGATCTGCTTGCCAAGGGCTAATCCAGGGTCCCTTGACCGGATTATTAAATGAGCCAGTGAGGTCTGTTGACAAGGCACAACCATGGCAATTCAACAGTTGGTTTGTCAGTGTCTTTATCATCAAAGGACAAGACAAGTTGGGCTGAGGAAATATTGAGTAAACTCCTTCGGAGCATGGCGGCAGTCGGTTAGAATTTCATCGTCAGCGTGGCAAGGACATAAGGCAGTCCTTGACTTAAACCACAGTTCATTTAGTGACCTAAAGTAGTGAAGTTACAACGGCACTGAAAAAAACGACGTATGACCCTTTTTCACACTACGGCCGTTGCGGCATCTGATCAAAATTCAGCCGTTTGGCGACTGACTTGTATTTATGATGGTTGCAGTGTCCGTGTGTGTCCGTGTCCATGTGTGTGTGTGTGTGTGAGAGAGAGAGAGAGACAGAGAGAGAGACAGAGAGAGAGAGAGACGTGATCCCCTTTTGGGACCTTCTGATAAGGAAAGTCAACGGGGAAAGCCAGATTCACTCATCAGCCATCTTGCTAACTTAACAACCACAGGGATTCACTTAATTCACATTAGTCAAGAAAGGTCTAAAATTGGGAACATCCACTTCACAAAGCCCTCACTTAGCGACGTATATTTGGGGCTCAGTTTTGGTCATAAGTTGTAGCCGTTTCTTGTAGGCCTTGCTATGATGGTTCACTGTTATGCCACCTAACGTCCCTTTCCTGAATCATGGTTCAGCCATCACCAGCAATCAAATTCAGGATATTATTTCAAGCTATCTTAGAGGAATGCAAGGGAGGAGAAAACAGCACAGAATTTTCCCAAACCACCTCTTCCTTTTTGCTCATTCCAGCCCCCCCTGAAAGACCCACTTCTGCTCTCCTTCTCTCACCCGCGTGCCCAGTGGCCCTGTCCACCATTAAACCATCTTTCCAAGCAGCCGCCATGTTTCCAGTGTCTTTCTCCCCACTTGGAACTGAACCCAGATGGACATTTCTTCCCGCATTTGTAAAGTTTGCGTTTAAGGAGGCTCACAAGGGCAAGAGCTCTCTTGAGTACTTGAGTATTTCTTCCAACAGTCCATAGAGCAAGCCCACCCGCTCAAACCCTGGTTTGTGGACTAGCAACAGGCCGGGGCATGCCAGAAACAGGGCCGCGGAAACAAGTGAAGCCCCATTTGCAGGATGCAGGCAACACGTCACCTTTGGTCCATGTAAAAACCTCTTCCTGTGGAACCGGTCCCCGGGGCCCAAATTTGGAGGCGGTTGCTGCCACAGAGCATAGAGAGGTTGATTCAGAAGCGAGGCCCAGCAGCTCTGGAGGGAATGGGAGGTCCAGCACCCCCCTTCCTTCCAGCACCCCCCAAAAACCAATATTTCCTGTCCCAGGTCCCCCCCTTTGCCTCCCACTCTGGAAATATCCTTCCCGTCCTCCCGTCCCCCAGCGGGCTCCCCCCTCCCCTCTCCGAAGCACACGTCTCCTTTGTGTTTCCTTTGGTTTGTAATTCCACGGCAAAGTCTTTCTTTACCTGCCTCTGTCGTAAAAACAACGGCTGTTTGTTCTGTGCTAAATGCCCTGTTTGATACTTTGATGTATTTCAGCTTGGGCTGTGCAATCCGGGGCTTTCATCTTGGGGAAAATGTTATCTTTGGAAAGCTTTGAAACGCGCTGGCTTTTCTGTATCTTTCCCCAGATGGCGGATTTGTTTCAGAGCCTGATTAAGCATTGAGATCTGCAGGATTTCTTTCCAGATCTAATGATTTGCGGGTTTCTTTTCTTCACCCCCCCATTGGGTACCTAACTAAGTTATCAACCTGGTGGGTTTTTAGGCAGTCAAAAACAATTCCTTTATCCCAGCCTCATGTCGTCGGTTCCTGATGCTTTCTTTGCCTCCCTTTGAACATCTGGTTCTAAAGATGCTTCTTCTTGCAGATAGAAGAAACCGCCAGGCAAAAAAAACCCATTGAATTGTTTCCACTCCAGTTGGCAGTAATTCTGGGAGAGAGACCTGCTGCAGAGCGAGGTTGCCGGCTGTTTTCCAAGATCTTTTTTAATTTCAGCGGCGGGATTTGAACAAAAGACAAAAAAAAACCACTACGGGCAAGCGAATTGGAGGAGCGTCGTCCAAGCCTCTCTATCAGGAATTCAGGAAGGAGGGCTGATTGTCAGTGTGTAAATATGATTTTGGGGTAGGTTGTAGGAGCTGTTTGCTTTCCAGAGGCTTCCTCCTCTGTCCCTCCCTTTAAAAACTCTAGAAAAAGTGATGGCTAACCTTTTGGGGCTCCTGTGCTGATAATTGTGTGAGCGCTTGCAATGCGTGCAGGTCTCCCCCCACGCACCCTGCATCTCTGCGCATGCGCATGCCCCCTGCATGTCTCTGCACATGTCTGCATGACCCCCCCATGTGCCGTGCAATTCTGCACATGCATAAGCGCCCCCCACGCATGCATGCCAGATATCCGAGAATCAATTGTCGGGTGGGCGGCGTGCGCGCATGTGCAGTAGACCTGCTCTGGGCTAGGGCTCACGTGCCGGCAGTAATGGCTTTTCTGCCACTCCACTTCCGGCATGCGTGCCATAGGTTTTGTCTTCACAGCTCTAGAATAATAATAATAATAATAATAATAATAATAATAATAATAAAATAATAATCCCATTGACATCTGCTGCTGCTCTCTGGGCGGCTGAAATGAATGGCAGCCCCCAAACCTGGTGTTTTCTTCCAAAGGTAGAAGTTTAGAGTCCATTCTGTGCCTCGAAGTCAGGCACTTAAATCACAAAAGGGCCTCTTCATATTTAATCAATAAAATTGCATCTCCTTGTCTCCCCTCCTCCTCCTTCCATGGCTGGAAATAATATGCTTAAACTGGGAGTCGGCAACCTGTGGCTCCAGGGCCGCATGCAGCTCTTTGGGCCCTCTGCTGCAGCTCCCTGTTGCGGCAGGAGCCTTAATGTGGGAGTGAAGCGCCCCCTGGATTTGCCTTTGTGCGGCCTAAACAAATGAAGACTTCTCCAAAGTGTCAGAACTGCTGGGTTTTTTTCTTCATCCATACTTTAACATGTTTTAGCGACAGGAAAGGAATAAACAGAAAGATCACTGATTATTTTTCCCCCCTTCCTTCCTCCATCCCTCAACCCACCACCCTTTTTTTTTTTTTCTCGCCAGACCTTTCATTCTGAAAAGGTTTTTGAAGGAAACATTTCCTGGGGAGCTGTTTTGGAGCACTTTCCAAGACCCGAAGCTTATTTACAGAAATATTGCCAGCTACATTACTCCCGAGAGCAGGCAAGGCAAGCTTGATCCAAACCGATGTGGTTTTATTTTATTTCAAAATATGCCACGCCGAGGCTTTGCCTTAGCGCTACCTTCTGCAGAGAACTGTTATTATAGTAAATGGGCTAAATTGGGTTTGACTGCAGACGCCTCCGCTTCCCTTTCCTGCATCTTAAATTGCCTCTGTTGTGTGTGTGTGTGTTTGTGTATGAGAAAAGGGGGAGAGGCTCTCTTAGATGCTCTGTGGAGCCCCCTGCTGGCTGCCTGAATGTATGGCTTCTTGTACCCAGTGTGAAGTCTGTACTGCATGGAAAAAAAAGGGTTTCATTGGGCGGCCTTCTGAAACAAGCCCTTCAGACAGCTGGGATGAATCCATAAGGGACATGTCATGCCCTTGTTAGAGTCGGACTCTGAGGGAGAGGAGGAACAGCCGACAGGGAGTGGAAGTGTGGCTCCGGAGGTTGTGGAGGAGGCTGGGGAGAGGCAGAGGCCAGCTGAGCAGTCAGAGGAAGAACCAGGCCCATCCCCCTTCATCCTAGGACACGCAGGGAGGAACGGAGAAGGCAACAACTTGGCTTACGAGAGAAGAAGCGGCCATGATCCACCTCATTGGTTGCAGCTGGGGAGAATAGTATATAAGAGACGGTTAAAACACAGCATTGCCAGAAGCAAAGCGTGTGTTATTTTGGGCTGAAGTTACCTTGGTTGGCATCCTTCCAACAGACTGTGCCTTGCTATCTCCTTGAAGTTGGTAAATACTTCTCCTGGTCCGTTGTGGAAATTCCTTCATTGTAGTTTGTTTTGGTTTTTTATTTCACCTCTATCTGCTCATTAAGTTCGGACTGTATTGCTTTCTTTTGAAGGCTATTTTTGAATAAGTTTTATCTCCAACTGAGAATTATTGAACAGTGGGGCCAAGTTGGCGGCATTAAAGGACATTTATTTACCTTTTGGATTTTGTTACGTTTGTGTTACACTCCGGGTCATCACAGGACAAGACACAATAACGACACTAAAATAGGAAAGGCAGGCTGTATAGATTAAAAGTCCCCATTTGCTGCACGAATACATGAAGGCCCATCAACTTAACGACCACAACTGAGCCCGAAATATTCTCCGTTTCGTTCAGTTGAGCTTCGTCCCCCGTTTTATGGCTTTTCTCGACACCGTCGTTAAGCGAATCACTGCACTGATGACGTTACCTAGTTGGGTAATGAAATGTCTGCAAGAAAACCAAGCTCAGAGAGTACCAAGGATCCCTCAGCCTGTTTCCATGAAATTGGACTGACCCTCTGTTTCCTTGGTGGGCATTTAGCCTAAGCAGGCATATACAATGGAAGGAAGGCTATTGCTGAGCGCATTGGGTTGTATCCCAAAAAATTGTAAGGCGCCCTGAGTCTCCGGAGAAGGGCGGGATATAAATATGAATAAAATAAATATATAAATACTCCTAATAATTCCTCCCCCTCCAAACACCGAGGTCCAGATTCAAAACCAGGGCGTCATTTTCTCCAGCCGTGACTTTTTGAAGCTCACAGCTCCCATCTGTGAATTTCCACCGTCTTCGGCTGCTTCTTCCCACCACTGCAACTGCTAAGCAGTTTTGCGGTTCTGGGCCCGTTAAACTTCCTTTTTTCATCATTTATATGGCAGGCTTCCTGTTTTTAAAGGTTATCTGGCTCTCTTGAGGGAAAGACGAATATAGCTACGCTTACTTCCTTTGGTTATTGTCACTTTTTTAAAGAAAAGGAAAAGGCTGTTTTTTTTTAAAAAAACACCTTTTGATTGTAAAAGTGACCGGCGCACTAAAAATACAGCAATTCCTCCTCTCATTCCCATTCTAACCCTCTTCTGCCCTCCAGTAATGTAAAAATTCATAGCCGAATTTTCTTCATTAAGAATATTTGCTTTGCTAATTCTCAGTATTTCTTATCTCCTTTCCCAAATTCCATGCTTGTGGGGGGGGCGGGAAATCTGTCGTGTTCCAGAGAGATTGTAATGGAAGCATTTGGTAATAATTTCTGCTGGCTGGTTTGGTTTTTTTTAATTGTTATTATTATTGGTGAGAGAAGAAGCATGCTTCGCATTACAGTTCTTTAAACAAATCACAGGCGGTTGATACAGGGGTATCGTATTTTCCATTCACAAGAATGTCGCCTAAGCTTAAAAATGGAAGAGGTTTTCTTTTCTTTTTTTTTGTAGTTAAATTTGGATTGATTTAGAATGTGGAAAAGGGGAAATCGCTTGTAGTCCTGTAGCCCTTTGTTGTCAGCTCTATTTTTAATGTACATTAAAAAAAACATCCACAAGGATGTGTTTGTCTGCCTGTGTATCGATTTTGGCCAGCAAATGGTTGAACTAAGGAACAATTGATACTTTCAACACTCAGTCCTTTATTTTGGTTAACTAGAAAGTAAACAAAATAAAGTGCCAGTTCAAAGAAAGTAAGAACAACTTTGTGTTTCATCTCAGTGGTTTAAACAAACATTAATAGTTTTGTCTTGGGAAAAAAAGGCTTCTACAGACACATGTTAGGTTTTTATTATTTTGTTTTTGCAAACTTAGGACCAGGATAATTCTGTGTGAAAGCAACAATGCCCTTCTTGAATTCAGTTATTCAACCGTTCCACTTCTGGTTTTTAAAAGTTTACATTGGCAATAACACTGTATTTTTTGGTAGATGCTAGCATTCCCCAACCTCATTTCCACCTTGTCCCTAAATTCTCAGAATATGTGGTTGTGGTTGTAGGGAATTCTGGGAGGTGCAGTTCTAAGATCACCTAGAAAAATGTTAAAATTGAGAGAGAGAATCTCCTTACAGGGTGTGTATGTGTTTGAGAATACATCTGAATTGCACCAGGGAGTTGCATTCTTCAAATTGCTTTTGTTTATATGTTTGTTAGGTCATTTTTCCTCAGATTACATCAAAAATACAGATAAGAATTGTTGGATGAAAAAGAGCCATTTGTTATCTGAATAATATATTGCACAACAAGGCAAAACACAACATTAAATTTGTATGTGTGTGGCTAAAGATATACATATATACATATACAAATACATACATACATACATACATACATACATAGAGACGTGTGTGAATATGTGACTGTATGTTTATCTGTAGCATTCATTTAAAAGAGGACATTTTCATAAATACTAATAATCTCAAGAGCAGTATAAAATAATGATTATAAAAGGCTGCCAGTAATGCCCCAATAGATGGACTGGTAAAGGATTGTAGTGTAGGTTATACATGACTCATAGGTTATAGGAATGTGGATATTTGCAGCTTGACTTTTGATATAAAACAAAGAAACTGAAGCCATGTTGAGGAAAAACGTCTCTGTAAATTACCTTTTCTGTTTTATCTCCCGCGATTGGGGAAATGTAAAGCTAAATTCCATACCCGCTTAAACCTCTGATTGATGGAATCTCTTGCTGTGTCTTTTTCCATGAAGTGGTTAGCTATAATTTGTTGGGTGGCTGCCAGTTACTCTTTACCTGATATTTCTGTATATAAGTTATTAGATAGTGGCAATAGAGCCAACCTATGGCTCTGTTTGAATAATCCTGATCTATTCTATATATCTACATCTATGAATAATCCTGCTATATATGTATATATGAAACATTTCAATCCAAAACTTTTTGCCACCACTTAAGAAAGTGCATACAATTAAAGACCGTTAAAGAGAGATCCAATCTTAGAACTAATTTACTAGAACTTCCACAGCTCTTTGAAGCTGTCTAACATAAAGTTTACTTCCTCAGTGTCTTTGAAAGGTGATAGGGCTTTATGTTTGGAGTTGGTTTCCGTGATGTAAGGAGAGGTGGAAGGCAGAGATCTGAGTTTGGACACAGCCCTAAACAAACCACGGATAAGCGTTTTTTTCTGGTTTAATTGACTGCCAGCGGGAAGAGCTTAATGCAAGTCATCCTTGCTTGATTGGCCAGAATTAAGAAGAATCGTGTAAATAATCAGAGCAGCCTATCTAAATATTCCTATGGTTTGGTTTTTGTTTTAAAGACTCTTATGTATTTGTGTCAGATAGATAATATTTGTCTTGGTCCGTGACCCAGTAAAACAAGTCTATGCAAACAAAATGCAGCAGGAACTGTTCACGAAGACGTTGTGGATTGGAACATAAGAGCATAGATAATACAATAGTATCAAAACTGTAGTTCTGTGGCTGAAATGGTTTAAGGGGACAAAAAAAAGGGGGGGAAACCACTCTGAAAAGAGGAAGTAAATGCTCAAAACGTAAGTGCACTAAATTTAAAAATGTGACTATAAAACGTACTACAGATTTTAGCGACCCCAAATGTTGAGTCAGTTATTAGGACAAAAATTAGACTCATGGTGGTTGATATTTCATTCCTACATAGCGGGAGGTGAATGGGCCAGCATGAGAATATCAATTGCGAGATAGTGGTCAGGTGTTTGTCCACATTCACAACAGCTATGGACAATTCTGCTAGTTTGTGGCCAATAAAGCCTTATGTGTTAATAGGGGATAGTTGTGACAGCTGATATCTAACTCTTGGCTCTTGCTGAAAACTGACCCTATGTACATCCACCAGTTAAATCAGTCAGAATAGAATTGGAAGGGACCTTGGGACGTCTTCTAGTCCAGCCCATTGCTGAAGCAGGAGACCCTACATCATTCCAGACAAGGGGCTGTCCGGTCTCTTCTTAAAAACCAGTGATGAAGCACCCACAACATCTGAAGGCAAAGCTGTTCCACTGGTTAATTGACCTCCCTGTTAGTAAGTTTCTCCTCAATTCCAAGTTGCTTCTCTCTTTAGTTAATTTCCATCCATGGTTTCTCAACTTGCCTTCTAGTGCTTTGGAGAATAATTTGATCCCCTCCCTTTGTGGCAGCCTCTCTAATACGATCGATCACCTAAGGTTGTTCAATACTTTGGAAATCAAGCCGATCGGTTGGCGGAAGAGGGAATATGTGAGTTGTCGGGCCAAGACTTTTAAACATCTGGTTGAGGAGACTGGCTTTCACCTTAATAATTCTCAGATAGTATTGAAGGGTTTGGCCTATATTCACAATTGGAAAGGAGGGGGGCCTTGCAGCACTCATAACTTCCAGAGGCAAGTTGTTCCACTGTTTCGTTGTTCTAAAGATTCTTAAATAACTTGACATTAAATTATGAGGTACTATGCCTCAAGGAATCCTCCTCATGTAGCACTCTTAAAACTGTTGGCTTTCTGGGGTGCAGACATGAGATTTGGCAGCTGCTGTTAGAATATTAAAAGAGAAGGAGGGAGAATTAGAAGGACTCACTGATCTATCCTGCTGAGCTTTCAAAGCCAGGGGGATCGGTGGCTATTAGCCTTAATGCTAGTAAAACTGCCCTTAAAGGCTACCAGCTGGTGGCCTTCCTTGTGTAATTCATGGGCCATTGTGAGAACAAACGGACGGGGAAGGGCACAGCTTTTATGTTCTTCTTGTGGCGAAAAGCAAATTTTTGCAGCAAGCCAAGAGGCGGAAGTAGACCACCGCTGGGAAAGTTCACAAGGCCTGAAGAGAAGGTAGTAGTGGGACGTTAAAGAGGCCTCGAGCTTTCCCTCAGTTTGAATAAATAAATACTGGGTCTGGGAGCGTTTCACTGGAAAGATGCAAATGGTTTGGACAACCTCGTCTTTTTGTGTCAGGACTTTCTCTTAAAAACAAGGGTGTCTCTGGGAATTTGCACAGCCAAGCATTCTCTAATCAAACCAGGAACTGTTCTTCAGCATCTTTCAATGGGCCCGGTTGGGTTTAAAGGCCAAATCCTGGGCAGAATGGGTCGGAACTTCCCTCCAACAAGGGATTGGGACGACAAAATTATAAAAAGGGACATCAAGCTGCCTGCCCTTCCCCAGGGGTGGGCTGCTGGGGGCTTGGGAGAGTCCTTAGCTAAGATTCTGCACAGTTCGGAGAACCCCCAAATCCCACTCTGGGCTGGCCCTGCCCACCCCACCCCTCCCCTCCCCAGGAGTCCCACCATGTCCTGTTTTAGATGCACCTAAGGGTAGGGCGCACGCAGAGGCTCGGGAAGGGCGAAAAATGGACCTGTTCCAGCTTCCACAGAGCCTCCGGAGTCTGGGGAGGGCAACCCCCTCCCCCTGCCATGGTGCAGGAGGCTGACTAGGCCACGCCCACCATGGCCACGCCCATCCAGCAGCCAGGCAGAGAACCCCTTGCTGAAATTTTTGAAGCCCACCCCTGCCCTTCCCCCTATGCTAAAAGCCGATTTAATGGGGGAGAGTCCAGGAATGCATTGGGAAAGAGGTAGGACTTGAGGCGGTGCATTGCAGAGGTTGGTAATTTTACAACCTAAGGGTTGGTTCAAAAGAGAAACACTTAAAAGTTGATGCAAAGCTACTATTCCAAAGCTACTTTTATGTTCAACCTTTCTTACCCACGCCCCACTCCTCCGGGGATCTGAGGTTGAACTGCTGCAGGATCTTTCTCCAGAAGAACCGAGAGATTCTTGACATCCTGAAGTAGAAGGAGATTAACCTACACACCCCTAAGCCGATCTGAATTAAAACAGGTTTGCTCAGTCGGGTTCCAAGCCCTGCGTGGAAGACACAGCACAGCAACCTGTTTTTCGAAGCATTTTGTCCAGAGCTGAATAGCCATTGTTCTGCCTTAAACGGCCTTAGCAAACTTTCCCCGTTGGTGCCAGTTGGGTTCGCCAAGAGCAAAACGTGTTAAATTTGACCCAAAAGCTGGTTGGTTCCACTGCTGATTTCTCGCCCTTCCATTCTCTTCTCTCTTCCAGGACCGGATCCTGTGAGCGGTTTGGCTTCTAAGTGCTTAGTAAATTTCAATAACTGCATTTCTTAATGCGATCTCTCCGATAAGGCAAAGGGTGCTCCGAACAATTACTTCTGAACTCAGTTTATCTGGTAGCCTTTAAGCAGCTCCCAGTTTGCCTAGGAGATAAAGCATTTATGCAGACCTCGATAAGAGCTAATTCTCTCGGAAGGAATTCTGAGAATGGCAGTTGCTCAACAGATCTCGTGGCAGAGGGCCATTGAATGTTCTTCAGGTGTTTGGACACCTCTCCCAAGGGGCTATAAATGGCTTCTGTGTTCTTTGAGAACTGCCTAGAAAACAGCCCCTTGTCACCAAAACCTTCATCTGCTCTTGGTTGCTTAGCAAGGTTGGCCTTTCATCCAGCTTGCATATATATATATACTAGCTCGATACCTGTGCTTCACTACGAAACTATGTGGTTGGGCTTAGTTTTGGGGGAGGAAAATTAGGAGGGGGGGAAATCTGCCTCTGCCTACCAGCATCCATCGGTATTCATCTGGCTAGCATCCTGTCAGTGTGTGAGAGAGTTGAGGGCTGTTTGGAAACTGAAGCAGTATTTGCTGTGTGAGCAAGCAGGAGACAGCAAGGAGCCTGGGCGTGGCTTAGCTCAACTGTTCTGTACTAAAGAGGGTTGCTGCTGTGAAGCTGAAGCTGAAACTCCTCTCCTCTGCTTGGGTTTTGCATTTGGAAGAGATTTCTTTTCAGGTGGGGAGGGGGAGTAGAACTCCTTAGCATCAGAGCGTGTTGATAATAATAATATAGGAATAAATACTAATGCTCTGATGGTCATTTGGAAAAAAATCCTTTCTTAGTGAGCACCTAGAAGCCAAGAGGAACATATCATGCCAAATTTCAAGTTTGTAGGCTTTACGGTTCTGGAGATTTTGTGATGATGCCTGAGTGGTTATTTCGCTTTTAAATATATAGAGAGATTTTTGCGCAAATGCTCCTCCACCACAGGGTAATATTAGGCCAAGGCTGAATCTAAGCTGGCAGGAGAAGGAGGTAGTGCAAATCCAGATGGAAAAAGGCCCAGCTAATGCTAGAAACAAAAAGGAGAGGTTTGGGGTTGCCAAATATTTTGGTCTGGGAATCGTTGAACCACAGCTGGCCAATAGAGATTGTGGGACTTCTAGTCCCACCAGGAGTTTTTAAAAATGCCAGAATATCTACCCTCCACAAGGAACAGCTTCTATTTGAGTATATGGGTTTTCTTTGGGTCTATAGAGAGCCACGTTGGGCGTAGTGGTTAGGGTGCTGGTCTGGAAAGTGAGTTCTAGTTTTAGTTCACACTAGACATGATAGCCAGCTGGATGATTTAGGGTGAATTCCCCCTTCCCAGCCCAACCCACCTCAAAGGGATCTAGTAGTGGAGAAAATAGAAGAGTACGGAGTTATGTATGTTTGCCAAAGCAATCAAGTCAAGACAAAAAGAAGGAAGGAAGGAAGGAAGGAAGGAAGGAAGGAAGGAAGGAAGGAAGGAGAGAAGAAGAGAAGGAAAGGAGAGGTGGGAATGAGGAGGAAGGAGAGATGGGAAGGAGGGAAGGAAGGAAGGAAGGAGAGAAGGAAAGGAGAGGTGGAAATGAGGAAGGAGAGATGGGAAGGAAGGAAGGAAGGGTCTTATATGTTTCTTTTTATTTTTCTTATATGTATCCATTTCATGTATTCATAACTATGTTTATACTTATACCTGTTATTTTATAATCGCTTGCCAAAATAAATAAATAAAAATAAATATCAGTGGGACTTGTGACAAGACTCCATGTAAGGCAGCTCTGAATAGCTTGCTGGTAGGTGAGGAGAAAGGGAACTGAATTTAAAATGTAGTCAAATAGAATTGAATTTAAATGTAGTAAAATGCATTTGTAACTAGAGAGATGGTTAACTAAGCTTCCGCTTACACAGTGCTTCACCTCACAGTGGAGCATTGCAAATACCCCTCACAGTGGGAACTCGGAGCTGGCCTTCGGGCACAGCCGTCCTGTCGCCACTGGAAGCGAAGATGAAGCTGGTTTATCTTCCCAGCAAGACCTGGTTGGAAACGGAGAAGGGGGAGGCACCGTGCCAGATTAATTTGCCTCTTTAGATTTTCCTTCAGACCTGTGCCTGCTCGTACACACAGGCACACCATACTCTGACTTCAAATCTCTCTGCTCCCTCCCCCCCCCTTCCCGGATCGCGGGAGAGCTAATGACAATGTGTCAAAGCCTTAACTTATAATTTCCCCAGCTTTTGTTGGCTTGTGTCACAACCTTAATGTTACTTAAAGTAGGTATTCCATTTAATTATAATGCTTATAATCAAGTCAGATGTCAGCTCGCTTGGCGGGGCGTGCTCAGGCCTGTACCAGGCTGAGTGCTTTCCTTGTAACTCCATCCCTCGGTCTTCCTTTCATTATCTGTTAATGGTACTCCGACATGACAGGGTTGTTTTGATAAATGGAGGCGGTGCCGAAAGGCGGACTGGATTGCCGGCTGCCTGGGATCGGGACTCTGGCCTCTGCACAGCCGCGGCTGGCTGAACGGGGTGTGTGTGTGTGCGCGGAGTTTGTCTGGGCCGGCTTCCTCCTGAAATGAGGATCTCTGGGATCTTTGTGGGGATCCATTCCTGATCCCCTCCTGACACCCGGCTTTTTAAAACCCACCTGCTCTAAATAAGCCACTGTGGTGCTTCGCAAGGAGAGATATGTCCCTCCTTAATGTCAAATAGAGAGAAGGGAAGATAAGATTTGTCCAATAAGTATTGGGTTTGATGAAGAGCAGTGTTTCCCAACCTTAACCATTTTAAGATGTGTGGACTTCCAACTCCCAGAATCCCCCAGCCAGGAACCCTCTAGCTTGTTGAGGGCACCTGTTCTGCCCAAACCCGAAGGACCTGGGGACTTTAATGAGCAATGTGGCTGGTTGCGTTTTTGCAAAATCCTTCAGCGCATCTCTGGGTCTCTGGCCCAGTTTTGCGCCTTCTGAACACTATGACTGATGACATCACCTAGTTTGGGTCATGAAACGCCTGCACGCCCAGAGAGCACCAAGGACCATCCCCCCTTCTGAGCATTGCAGGAGACAAAGCACAATTTGAACACGAGACAGGCCTAGGTGCCATGCTGCATTTCCCCCTTGCAGTCCATGCTTCTCGACTTGTGACCCATTGGGAAGGATGTTAGCTGTTCATTTGCATAAAGAAATAAACAAACTGGTAATTTCCCTGCTGCCATTCAGGGTTGGTTTGTTTTTTAAAAACCCACTCCCTTTTCCAATCTCTTTATTTAAAAATTTTTATTTCATAGTTTACAATAATTCCATTTCATTTCAACTGTGTGTCGACTGGCAAACATATATCTTGTGCTTACAATTATAATGGATACTTTTCTTGCCAATATAACAACCACATTTTCTTATAGCTATTATGTAATATAACTGTTAGTTTTTTTAACAATCTTATTGCTCTATATATCTCTATCTATCTCTCTATCTCTATCTATCATCTATCTATCTATCTATCTATCTATCTATCTATCTATCTATCTATCTATCTATATCTATCTCTGGTCCATTTTAATTTGTTTTATTTTTCCAACCATTGATAAAATAAATCCCATACCGTATAATATTCCGTTTCTTCTTTTTCTTGGGTACCAATGTTAACCTATTCATCTCTGGACATTCAAACATTTTCTGAATTACTTTTTCCTCTGTCAGCATCTTATCACTTTTCCAATTCCGAGCAAATACAATTCTGGCTGCTGTTAATACATGTATAATTAAATATGTTTCTTTCTTTACTGTAACCTTCAGGTACCATTCTCCCTTTTCCAATCTGAGACCACATGAGAAGGGCTGAGTCAATCTCTTTGGAGCCAGGGGCCTTCTGATGTGTGGCTTATGAACTTTGCTTTCTTTAAACAACCCTGATAGAATTACTTGTTGCTTATCCTGGTTAGTTTCCTTCCTGTTTGCCTTGTGGAGGGAAAGCTTCTTGGGGACACGGAATTATAATCGTCATGTTTTCCACCTGATTTGAGAGCATCGTTTTTATCATTTAGACCAGGGGTCTTCAAACTTGACAGCTTGTGGACTTCAACTCCCAGAATCCCTCCTCCAGGCATGTTAGCTCTGGAATTCTGGGAGTTGAAATCCACAAGTCTTAAACTTGCCAAGTTTGAAGACCTTTGGCTTAGATTAAAAAAACCCTCCAGATCATGTGGAATGATGAGGTTGTAGTGAATGTAAAATGCATTAAGAGAGAAAGGGCTACCCACAGTCCCTTTAAAGGAAGGGTCTTCAAACTTGGCGAGTTTAATTTAAGACTTGTGAACTTCAACTCCCAGAATTCCTGAGCTCTAACATGACTGGAGGAGGAATTCTCACAGACGTTTTGTCAGATTAAGTGGGATATTCTTTTTGATATGAAACGGCAGGTCAGTTCCACTCTTTCTAAATCTTATTCCGTGTGTTCTGCTGCCAAAAACTGATTGTCCAGTTTTGGCTGAGACGATGCCCACTTTCTTCTCACCCAGAATGGAAGGGCCGCCTTTCTAGGCCTTCCATGCCCCATTCTTCCTGTCCCCCCCCCATGCCAGCCTGCCAAGTCGCTGTTGTGATCTTGGTGGCGATTTCCTCAATTCTTCCTTGACTTCAGCTGTTTGGCTCAGCTCCCGTTCACTTTTGCTGGGGTTAAACGGAAGGAGATGTGTGGTCAGTTGCTTGGGTTAAGAGAGTCAGTTTTGATGTCGCAGTTAAAAAGGAGATCGTGATTTGTAGCCCTGCCTGGTGGCTGGGTATCTTTGGGCTAGTCTGTCTGTCTGTCTGTCTGTCCTTCCTTCCTTCCTTCCTTCCTTCCTTCCTTCCTTCCTTCCTTCCTTCCTTCCTTCCTTCCTTCCTCTCTCTCTCCCCCTCTTCCTCTCACTTTCTATCTGATTTTTCTCTCACACACACACTTTCCCTTTCCCTCCACCTTTCACTTTCTCTCATTCTTTCTCAGTACACATATTCCATCTCTCCCTCCCTCTCATTTTCTTTCTTTCTTTCTTTCTTTCTTTCTTTTTCTTTTCTTTCTTTTTCTCTCACACACACACATGCACCCACACACATACACTCTCTTCCCCCCCTTCCCTCTCTCCCTTCCAAAAACTTGACCTCAAAACTGCAGTTGCCAGGATTTCAGATTGACCTGGAAGCCTTAATTTCATTCTCATTTATCGCCTTGGAAAAGAAGCCATTTGTTAATGGGGCTGGAGAGCTCTCATATTCTTATTCCCCCCCTTTTTTTTTTCTTTTTTAAAAAGTTACTATGTTGTGTAAACTTTAGGACAGTGTTGACGAAATATGTATTTTGCGTAGCCTGCCTTTGCCTAGGCCTCCTGTGGCTTGCGGAGTGGCAGGGTTTTTTGTTTAAAAAGGGGAAGGTGCCCCTCTGACTCCAGGACTTTTTTTGGGGGGGGGTGTTGCATTTCTGTCCCCGAACCTCTTAATTTGGAAGCTGATTTTCAGTGCTGCCTCCATTCCCCTCAAGAGGTGCTTCTTCGGTATTCGGCCTTCATTAAGCAGGCAGCGTAGAGAAGTTGGTAATTTAACTGCTTTGTTGGCCAATTTCAGACAGATTAAATTGGACTTTAAAAAAAAAACATCTCTGAAGGAATGAAACGCTACCGAGCACTAAATATGAACCCTGGGTGTTTGTAGATAGCGAAGCTGAACGTTGGCTTGTTTCATTCACCCAATGCAGGTTTGTTCCTTTTGCCTTGATCTTCTGTTACGGGTGGCTAGGGGAGGGGAGAAACCCCTAATCCAGGCCTTAGGTGGGCAGGGATGCAACAAATGGCTGGCATTCGGGGTGCAGCCTTAAGGGAGGATTGTGGGCGGTTTGTGGGGTGCCCAGCCTCTAAATCTCTTTGCACTGCAAACAAAAACCTGGCCCTAACTCTACTTAATAAGGGAATTGAGGTGGGATTGAGGTATATGCACAAGGGGCACAGAATCCCCTGGTAACAAATAACAGATAATCCGAGTTGGAAGGGCCCTTGTAGGTCATCTAGTCCAACCCCCCTTCCCTGCCCAAGCAGGAGACCCTACACCAATTCTGACAGGTGGTCTGGGGGAGTTCCCTCCCCCACTCCAGGGCAGGCATGGAGAGTGATGCCCAAGCTTTTCCAAGCTATCCTTTGCCCGCTGGGCTGGCACCAATTGGGTGGGTCGGTGGGGAAATGCCCTTTTTCCTGTGGTTACCATCCGGGGAATGGCTTTCTGGTGGCTTCCTCCCACCCTTCCCCAATCCCATGGCCCTTCCCTCCTGGGGGGGAGCTGCCTTGCCCCTCTCCCTCCCCCTCTTTGATCTGCCTCTTACCCCTCCCTTCCCCCGATCTCTCTCCAAGAGAGGCGCCCGCGGGCCCATCGACGCTTGACCCGGGTAGCGTTGGCAGGCGCAGCCCGGGCAAGCGGGGTGGTGGTGGGGGAAGCGCGGCCCCCGAAGAAGCCGAAGCGGCGCCGGGCTCCGGGTTTTCGCGCGCTCCGCGTGTCGTCTTGGGCGGCGCGGCGGCGGGCCCGGCGAAGCAAGGATCGGAGCGGCGAGCCCAGCCTTCCTCCTCCTCCTCTTCTTCCTCCTCCTCCTCCTCCTCCCGGGCACCGCGTGGCTCGCCCCTCCGGCGCCGGCGATGCCCGGCCGCTGCTCCGCGTCCTCCCGGCCGTCCTCCTCTCGCCTGGCCCAGCCGCGGCGCTGCAGTGAAGCGGGGGCCTCCTTTTGTTCGCTGCTGCTGCTGCTGCTGCTGCTCCTGCCGCCGCCGCCGCCGCCGCTACTGCTACCGCCTCTCTGGCGCTGGCTCGCCCTCTTTCTCCGCCCTCGGCGGCGGGCAGCGCGCGGGGCTGAGCGCAGGGCAAAGCAGCCGCCCGCCCGAGGCTTCCCTCCGGCGGCGGGGTCGCTGCACCCCCCGCCCCCCATCGGCTGAGCCCAGTGGAAAGCCCCAGGCTGGCGGGGGTGAGTGAGCGAGATCGAGCGAGGGAAAGCGGGGGGGGGTGGTTGTTTTTTTTGGGGGGGTCCTACCTGGCCGTGGAGGAGGGAGGGTCGCCGGGCTGAGGCCGGGCTGTTTACCTGGAGGCGCCGCTGCACGTGTTTTTGCCGGGGGTGGGGGAGGGGTGTTTGACAGCCTCAAAAGTTCCGGCTTGGGCGGGTGGGGGCCCCGGCAATCGGACCCCTCCTCCCTCCTCTCTTTCTCCCCCAAAAAATCAGGTTGGAGGGCAGGCTGCGTCTCTTGGGGGATGCCCCCTAGAGGCCGTCCGGATTTTTTTCCCTACAAACCCCCCACCCCACCTCCCAACCACATGGCCTCGGGAATAGCCTGTGCAAAAGCTTGGTTTGACCCCCCCCTCCTTCACCTTCTTTAAATCCCAGCAGTTGCTCCACTTCCCGCTCCCCAAAATCTGCCCCTTTCTTGGCCAGCAAGTTCAAGATCTCCTCCCCCCCCCTCCCTGGGCAGAGATGGTCCAGGGGTGTCTTCCAAACCCTTCTCTCCCCTCCACCCAACCGCAGGTCATACAGCCAGTAGAACTTTAAAAAAAATTGAGTAGTGTTATTCTAAATTAGATTATTGGGGTTCACGTTTCATTTCTTTTTAAAATGGTATAATCTTTATATTTATAGGGTTTTTATGATTGTGCGCCACCCCGAGTCCTTCGGGAGATGGGGCGGCATAGAAATCCAATAAATCAAATCAAATCAAAAAGGGGGCTAACCCCCCCCCCAAATCCACCTTTCTAAACCCAACTTAGGAAAAACAATGAAGACAGGGTTGGGTTTGTGCAGGTAGAGGGGTCATCCCCCCCTTCCCTCTTTTTACCCCTGGCCAGAAGGGGAAGCAGAAACTCCTAGCATGCCCTTCTGTGTGTGTTTTGTGTGTGTGTGTGTGCGTGCTTGTGGTTTAATTAGTGTGCTGCTGCTGTCTCTAAAAGGCCCTTTTGTAACATTGGCTTGGTCCTTGTCTGGTTTCCTGAGACAGAAACTGGCTGGCGTTTTTTCTTCTTCTTCTTCTCTTTTCCCCTTTCCCTTTTTGCACTTGAGATTTTGTTTGAAGCTCCTGGGAAGGCATTTAGGGCTGGGGGGGTTGGGTGGGTGGGAGGGGGCTCAGGTTGGCCTCCCCCCCCCAAACACAGGCAGTTTTTGAATCCCCTTGCAAACAACACAGGCGGTTTTTGAATCCCCTTGCAAACACTTGTTAAGCGTTTTACTTCTCCCGTCTAATTAACTTCGGAGTTCTCCTCCCAGTTTCCCAAGTTAAAATTCCTTGGCGTAGGAGGCAGGGCCAAAAAAAAAAAAAAGAAAAGAAAAGAGGACTTAAGAATAGATATGTATATCCCAGTGGTGCGCGTTGGGGAGAGGAAGTTAAGCGGTTTTAAAGTCCCACAGGGCCCAGTGGCAAAGGGAAGATATTGATCTCTGGGTAATTAGCTCACAACCTTAGGCCAACTCTGCATTTGTGTGTGTGTGTGTGCGTGTGTGTGTGTGTGTGTCTTTTTCCTCCCAGTGCCCTGATACCAAATCACAGGAGATTCTGCACAACCCCTTGGAAACTTCCTTTTTTCCCCTGCACCTCCCCTTTGGGGGTGGGGTCAGCCTACGGCCTTGTACCCCTGCCTTAGGGGGGGTTCCCTGCCTTAGGGGTTTTTTTCCCTATTTTGGAGTGGTTTTGGCCCCACTGGCTGGCTGAGAGGCAGCCTTCCTGCTTGTCCAGTGCAAATTGTTGGGTCTGGCTTGCAGGATGGACTTGTCGAGGATGATCATGGCTGGGTTCCCTCTTTCTCCCTCCTCTCTTCTTCTCTCCCACTACCCCACCCGCTGAAGAAAGTTTATGCTTTCTTGGAAGCACCGCCAGCCAAGCTGGGTTCCGGGGAGGGAAGACACCACCGTCACCGTTCACAATTTGCCTGGTTCTGTGGTTAGCATTTATGAATTGAAGCGAGGAGGAGGGCTGACGTCATCCCCTCCCTCTTGCCACTTCCTTTGTGTGCTTTCTCAGAGTTTAGAGGACTGCCCTTTGGCGTGTGTGTGTGTGTGTGTGTGTGTGTGTGTGTGTGTGTTTTGACTCCAGACCTCAGGCCCATGGGTTGCTCCAATGCTTTCGGGGGTGGGGTGGGGAGGGGGGAACCCCTCCGTCGGCTCTTCTGGGTTTGGTTCTTCCTTTGATTGGGGAGGGTTTTGGAGGAAGGAGCAAAATAAATAAATAACTCCCACCAACCCTTTTTATTTGAATTAAAGCAACAATGCATACAGCTGTTGTGTCGAAACATATTGGCTTCCCTTTTGGCAGTCGAGAGTATCCCAAAACTGCTTGGAATTTGCTGCCTGTCTCTCTTGCGTTTTGTTGTTGTTGTGTATGTGTGTGTTTTTTTTTTAATTGTTCAATGGAAGGAAACAGGTTTTTAATTTCAAGGTGATTTTTCACAGGAACTAAAGCAGCTTTTTTTCTTTTTTAAAGAGAAAGTGAAGAAAGGCTCTCTCTCTGTGTGTTTGTGTGTGTGTGTTGGGGGGTTGTGGGTAACAGCTGATAGCTGCTTTCCTCAACCTGTGTCTCCAGACTACAATTCCCAGCATTCTGTGCCAACATGGATGCCGCCGCTTTGGGCCCAGTCGCTGTGCAGGCACGGCTTTGAAATCCCCAAAGAAAGAAAAGTCGAGGAAGAAACTCTTTCTGCCAAATGGTGACATGAACGAGGAGGAGGAGAGCAATCAACTTGGTTGGAAATTGCTCATGTGTTAGATTTGTTGTGCGGGCCATGGGGGGGGGGCAAATGTCCCCAATTGACAACGGCTAGAGGTAAAAACGGTTCAGAGGAGGCGTCCTTGATTTCAGAGGTGTGGATGTGGGTCCCTTAAAAAAAAAAAAATACAAGTGATCCTTCTAAGTCGTGCCGGGTAGCTTGTTTTCAAAAATCAAAACGACAGCTTGTGATTGCTTGGCTTAGCAAAGTAGATCTCTCATCCGGAAGAGTGGGGCTCCCCTTCTCTCCTCTGAAGAGGGGGTGTCGTGGCTCATCAGAAAGGAGGAGAGGAGAGAAGAGAGGAGAGAGAAGTTGCCTCCATTGGCGTTTCTGTGGCAAATCGCAGCAATTTCATGATGTTAAGCCGAACACGGCACTTTTTCTGGACTCTTCAGCCTGGTGGGTGTTGACTGTGGCTAAATTCCTCGTAAGCCACTTTGTGGATTCATGTGGCTGGGTAGTAAATTCTCCCAAGTCCTCCAGGCGGGCCCAGTCCTTCCTTCCCTCAGCATTGGCTCGTAAACAATCCTCCTCTTGTTCACTTGCAGCAAGGAAGGGGTTGCCTGCCTGCCACACAACAAATCGGGCTGGACAGCACCGTCCTTCCCCCTTTTTCTTTGCAAACAGAAATTATTCCTGTTCCTGCTACTGTTTTTATTTAGGCCCGTTGGGGAGAGTACAGAGGGAGCTGGGGGCCCTGTGGGTATATTTCTGGACTGTCCCATGGAAGTCTAATGCAAGGCTAAACCAGCAAAAAGAACAAGCTGGGTTCTGTTTTGGAAAAACGTACCAGGATGGTTTGGTTATATTTTTGTACGTAAGACAAAGTAATGCCAAAACAGTTGCACTCTGCTTGATACTTATAGTTGTAAACAATAAATATATATATATATTTTAAAAAAAGTACCAGAATGTTGAGACTGTACTGTGGAAAAAGGAACGAGGATTGCCCAAAATTCCCCCTTTGTCTATTTTATTGGGACGCATCCATACTTCCTCCACGGCTCCCTCACCAAAGGCGTTATTATAATGATGTGGTTTCTGACAACAGAGCAGCCTGGTGTTAAGTAGGTGTTTTGGACCAGTTCCCATAACATCTCCGTCACGTGGCGGCGAGATTATCAAGAGTAGAAATCCAGCACTTTTCAAGGGCACAGACCTGCAGGTGCTTGCTCCGTATTTCTGAATTCAGGGTGACTTAGGCCAAACAGGCCCCCGTTGCTTGAAATGGCGGAAAGGCGGGCCCGGCTTTAGCAGTGGAGCAGAGTAGATGCTTAGAGCATAAACAGGTAGAAGGGAGGGAGACCAGTCATGCTTAAGAGTACAGCAGGTAAGCCTGCATTTCTTCCTGTGTCCCACACACTGAGGAAAAGAAAAAATGTGTTTTTCAAGCTGGCCAACTTTAAAATGTCAATAAAGGAGGATATTTGTAGCTCAGGATTGAAACGAGGGACCCTTGATGCTCTATGACAGGAACCTTCAAACTTGACAACTTTAAGGCTTGTGGACTTCAACTCCCAGAATTCCTCCTCCAGTGATGTTAGCTCAGGGATTCTGGGAGTTGAAGTCCACAAGCCTTAAACTTGCCAAGTTTGAAGTCCCTTGACCTATGAGCTTGGTGACTTTCTTGCAGATGTTTCATTACTCAATGAGGTGATAGCATCAGTTCTAGAAGGGAACAGAGTAGAGGAGGAGGAGGAGGAGGAAGGCTGTGGGTTCATGGTGCTCTCTGAGCTTGCTTATTTTCTTGTACGTTTCATTACCCAATTAGGTAACATCATGGTTGACACTACGTAATTTGGATAATGAAACGCCTGCAAGAAAACTAGATGTGTGAACTTCAGTTCCCAGAATTCCCCAGCCAGCAGCCCTAATGGGAATAGAGCAGATTCAAAACAGTTGTCTTATTTGCATTGCGGTTCTAGAGACTCCCGCTTGAGAAATCAGTTTGAAGCCACACCTTCTTGCCTCGCAGAACTCTCCACCTCTACCAGCTCCCTAGGCATGAAACTAAATTGCACGGATATGAGTAAGTGTCCACTTCTTTGGGTGTTGCTGGCTCACCCATCTGTGGCGTCGCCCACAGCCTAGATCTGAATGTGGCCTTTTGTCTTCTGAGAAATGATGTGGTCGGACGATACCAAGACTTCTGGGCCTTGGTGGGTAGAAGGGTCAGGCAATGACTCAGAGCCACCAAACAGGCATGAAATGTGTTTGTCCACAGGGTGACTGGGTGTGTGTGTGTGGCTTGGTTGAAGGCCTGATGAATCGTGAAGAGGTCCGATAGAAATGGAGACGGTGGCAGCAGAGTTGGAAGGAGCCTAATCCAGCCCCCTGCTCAGGCAAGAAACTCTATACCATTTCAGACCAATCTCTTCTTAAAAACCTGCAGCAAAAGCTTCGCCAGGGCAAACCTAACTAGCCTTGGTGGTGCAGGCTGTTAAACGCCTAGCACTTAAGTTCCAGCTGCCTGCAATTAGTGCAGGCTCAAATCCCACCAGGCTCAAGGTGGACTCAGCCTTCCATCCTCTCGGGGTAGGTAAATTGAGGACCCAAGATTGTTGGGGGCTATAAGCTGACTTTGTAAAAATGCCGCTTAGTAATAAGCAGGCATATACAATGGAAGGAAGGCTATTGCTGAGCAGATTGGGTTGTGCTCCAAAGATTGTAAGCCGCCCTGAGTCTCCGGAGAAGGGCGGCATATAAATGTGAATAAACCTGCAAAGAAATAATAAATAGGCTTGAGAAGAATTTCACCTGTCAAGAGAAACTTGGATATAACTAAAGTGTTCTCCCCTGAAGCTTCAGGCTGGAAGGTCGCCTAGAGTGTCTCTCTCACACGCATGCCTAGAGATAGAGCCAAGAAGCTTCTTTGGTGAGAAGGGAAATGTCTTCAAAGGAAAACCAGAAACACCAGTTGCCTCTTGGGAAAAAAACAAAAGGCCCTTTGGGACAGCCATGACCTGGAGCAAGGGGTCGCCTACCTTTTAGACCTCAGGGAACCACCAAACTCCTAATTTTAAATCCTGGGGACCACTAATATGAATTTTGACTGACAGTGGCTTGCTGACATTGGTGGGAAAGTCGGTCCCCTGTTCCAGAGCTGCAGTGGTCACATGACTGGTCATTCTGGAGCAGATGCTCCTCCACCCAGGTGCACCGGCCTGCCATGGACTGGAGGAACAGCTGCTCCAGGATGACCAAAGGGCCCATCCTGTGACTCTTGCAGCTCTGGAATATGGGGCCGACTTTCCCACCAATGTCAGCAAGCCACCCCGGGGCGGATTTCCCTCCCCCGCTGTTGGTCTTACCTTCCAGTTCCATATCGCGTGGCTCTACTCAAGGTGTGGTTTGTGCTCGGCCGAAGGGTGGGCGGGCCATGTGGGTGGCACAGCCTTGTGTTCCCGCACAGCCTGGATTAATTGCTTTGGGGTGGGGGGACCACCAACATTTTCTCGTGGACCACCGGTGGTCCCTGGGCCACCGATTGGCGACCACTGATCTAGAGGACTGAAAATCTCCCTAGACATGCCTCTACAGATCAGATTGCTGGGTTTCGGGATGCAGGGAACAAAATGTAGGCCTTCCTGCCAAAGTTCGCAAAGCCCTCTTGTCGTTCGCTTTGATTGGAGATCCAGTTCTACTTGCACCAGGTGTCTGATGCCCTGGCACGCCACTTTGAAGGGTACCGTTGCCAAGCTGGCTGCCGTTAGGAACACCAGGAGCTTGCCTGATGTCAGAGAGGACTAACATTTCAAACTACAAACCTTAAAAGCCCAAGAGAGACGGGTTGCTAGGCCGCATTCTTGGGCCTTTTGCTGATGAAGCACGAGTTCGTCGTCTTAATTTACCTGCCTTCTCCTGAACGCGGCCCGTCCTGCTTCCCTCAACCACAACGGGGCCCTCTGCCATGTTGAGGGTGCCTTCGATCTCCCCCCTCCCCAAGCAGGTCATTGAATAATCGTGCAAAAAATGCCGCCTGAGGCAGATTCTGGTTGCCAATCCGAATTAGGACTGAAACCCGTGTATTGGCAGAGTGCTGTTTAATGGGCGCATCGGCAAGGCAGAGATACATTTTCAGCTGTGAAAATGAGCCAAGGGAGACTTCCGGAGTGGTGTGCGTTTGGCTGTCTTGCTGCAAGATGGCTGTGAGGCTGTACAGTCACGTTCACACCTTTGTGCCATGCAAGCAAAGTCCAGGTTTTTTTTAAAAAAAGGAAGGAAGGAAGGAAAGCAAGCAAGCAAGAAAGATAGAAAAAAAACAAAGAAAGAAAGAAAGAAAAAGAGAGAAAAGGAGAAAGAAGAGAGAAAGGAAGGAAGCAAGATAGCAAGAAAGAAAGAAAGAGAAAAAAGAGGAAGGAAGGAAGGAAGGAAGGAAGGAAGGAAGGAAGGAAGGAAGGAAGAGAGAGGTGTTCGTTTGCCAAAAATAAACGCCTGGAAGATTATGCCTTCTAAGTTTGTCTGTGAAGATTTGGGATGGTGGCCAGTCTGTGTTTGTGCATGTGTGCATGGTGTGTGTGTGTGTGTGTGTATGAGTGAGGTTTAAGCCCCTTCTGTAATCTGGCTCGCGTGCTGAATGGGTTGATAGGATTGGTGAGAATTACATGCGTGACACTTTGAAGAGACGAGCGGCACGATCATTGTGATTTGCAGTTTGGGAGCTGGGTTCCCGAAGACAATTAACCACAGTTTTATATGGTAATGTGCAGCTGCTGCGCGAATCAGGTTCCCTGGTAATCCTGGTTTGCAAACTCCGTTTAAAATAATGGCACCTTCATTTTATATATATGTGTGTGTGTGTGTGTGTAAAGCAATTAATCCAGACACACACACACACACACACACACGAGCTGAATATATATACATGGCTCTTGGCTTTCAGAGAGCCAGCAATATGTCTGTATTTGGCAGTGGCCTTTTTTTTTTAAAATGTAGGGGAAAGTGTTCTAATGCAAGAAAAATGTCCATTTACCCAGAGAATCCAGGAAGAACAGGACAGGCCTTTTTCCTTTTATTCTCAAGTGCTATATTCTTGTCCAGAACGCCTCTCAAAAACAGCATCCTGCCAGATGGCATGGCAAGAGATCCATCTGGGCCTGGAGAAACTCCACTCGGATATTTTCCTGGGATTTGGGTTTTTTTTCCTCTCTTCCCCCTCCTGACAGCCTTTCAATCCTGACCTTTCCTTAGTCATTTGCGCCTTTTCTCCACGCGGTTGAGCTCCATACAGCTCTGTTGCAAGTCAATTTTTATTTCCTCCCCGCCAAGAGAAGGTCTTGGCTCCTCACCCATAAGGTTGGTCTTCCGGATTCGCACTCGGGTTTCTGTTTGTTTTTATTATTAACGACAATTTCTCATCTGTCAGCGGGGGGAGAGAGAGAGAGAGAGAGAGAGGCTCCATTTTTTTTTGCCGCTTCCCACCATTTGCAAAAAGGAAAACGAGAGCGGTAAATTCGACATTAGCAACCTGACTGCACATTTCCTCAAGGGGGAAAGTAAAACTGCCATTTAAAAAAAAAATTTTTTTTTTTTATGTTCCCCCAGGAATGATTCATGGTGATTAGCTGCTTCTATGAAAATCACTGTAATTTAAAGCAGAACAAACTACATTTCTCTGTCAAGCTTTCAGGGCTACAGAAAGGCTTCCTAAAAATTGGATGGTTTTTCTTTTTTTTTCTTTTTTCTTTGCTCCTTCACTGGGGGAAGGATCTAGACATGCCCTAATGGAGCTGCGTGGCAGAGGGACTGCACTGTAAGATTTTCTCTTCAATCTTGGAACATTTTAGGTCTTGTTTCCCTGAAAATACGACCTACCCTGAAAGTAAGCCCTAGCTTGATTTTAACCCATGTGCCCAATATAAGCCCTACCCCCAAAATAAGCCCTAATTAAGATCCTGCCCACTCCAGAGTGCACGGGTAAAAATTAAGCTAGGGTGGGGATGGGGGGGGGTGGAGCTGCCCTACTAGTTACCTTTGGATGGTTGTAGCCAGGCCTCACACACCTGCCTTGCCGGCCCATTTCTTCTGCAGGCAGCAAGTCTTTCCAAAAGGCATCAGTAGCTGATAACAGAGCCCCAGATCCATCTGGAGCTCTGTTATCAGCTGCAGAGGCCTTCAGGAAAGCCTTGCTGGCTGCAGAAGAAGTTCCTGAAGGCCTCTGACAGCGAAAAGGAGGCGGGAGGGGCGATGCGCACAAGGGAGGTTAGACAGTGGATGACATCGCCCGAAAATAAGACCTGGTGCCTCTTTGGGTGGTAAAAAAAAAAATAAGACCGGGTCTTCTTTTTGGGGGAAATACGGTACCATATTCAGGAGGTGGCCCATTCCACTTAAATCAGTGTTTCTCAACCCTGACAATTTGGAAGAGGTGGGAATCGAAGTCCGATTCCCCACTGCCATGAATGTGGAATTCTGGGAGTTGAAGTCCACACATCTTCAAGTTCTCTTCAGCTATCCTAGATAGTAGATCGGGGTTCCCCAAACTTGACCGCTTTAAGACTTGTGGACTTCAACTCCCAGAATTCCTCCTCCAGTCCATGTTAGCTCAGGAATTCTGGGAGTTGAAGTCCACAAGCCTTAAACTTGCCAAGTTTGAAGGCCCTTGTAATAGATCTTGATACGCCAGTCTCCCCATTCATTTATCTGACCCTCTTCTAAATGCTGCCTCCGTAGCTTTCGTCCAGGCCCGGATTGATCCTAGCCCACCTACAAATGCATGTTTAAGACTCCATGCTTGTCTGAAGTTGGAGCAGCTCTTTTGCCTGTGTTCATTCTTTGAACTTTGCACAGTGGCTCATCGAATGGGACCTCTATGTCAGGCGCACAATGAAGAGGAGACGTCCGGCCTTTGTAGACGCTCGTGCTGAATGTGAAAACTCACAGCTTGCATTTCACTTTGGCCCGGTACTCTCCTCTTTTTTCTTTTCTTTTGGCCGCAAGCAGTGGCTACAAACACACGAGTCAGTGTGCAGTTCGGCAACGAGACCATTGAACCAGCAAAGGGATTCATCTTGAAAAGAAGGACATGATAGCAGCCTTCCAATATCTCAGGGGCTGCCCCAAAGAAGAGGGAGTCAAGCTATTCTCCAAAGCGTCCGAAGGCAGAACAAGAAGCAATGAGTGGAAACTAATCAAGGAGAGAAGCAACTTAGAACCTAGGAGAAATTCCCTGACAGTGAGAACAGTTTAATAAGTTCAACAACATGGCACCAGAAGTTGTGAATGCTCCAACACGGGAGGTTTTTAAGATGTTGGATAACCCTTGGTCTGAAATGGTATAGCAATGGCACTTACATTTATGTACTGCTTCACAGTGCTTCACAGCCCTCTCTAAGCGGTTTACAGGGTCAGCCTTTTGCCACCAACAATCTGGGTCCTCATTTGACCCACCTCGGAAGGATGGAAAGCTGAATTGACCGATAAGTGGCGCCTGCAGCTCTTGAGATCAGAAGGCATAATGGCACTTGGAAGAACTGCAAAGTCAGGCATGAAGAAAGTCTGGAAGAGTAAAGTCATCCGCCTCGCAACCGAATGCAGATGGTCAACGCCACAATTTTCCCAGTGGCTACTTAATGGCTGGGAAACTTGGACTCTGAAGAAGGCAAGGAAGGAGAAGGGTAGACGCCTTTCAGCTGTGTGGCGACTATTACGCCTGTAAAAATAGCCAATAAAGATGTCCCAGACCGAACCTCACCAAAAATAAGCTCTGAAGCCACAAGGGCCAAAACAGAGGCTGTCATACTTTGGCCAAGTCCCAAGAGCTGACTCAACTTGAAAAGTCAACCATGCTGGGAGTGATCAGCGGGGAAGAAAGGAGAAGCCGTCCTAACCCCCGCTGGCTGGACACTGGAAAAGATGACGCCGCTGGATGACCACGACGGGGTCCGAAGGAGGCCTTGAGAGGCTCACGGAGGAAAGCACTGATCCATAGTGTGGCTGTGGGCTGTTCCGAGGACTGAATGGCTGACCGTGACGACGGTGGGGGCTACAGGTGTTCTCCCAGCAGGTGCTTCTGCAACATGGCGGCATCAAGGATTGAAGAAGAAGGCAGGTGCCTGCAAACCTGGAGCAGCTCAGGCAGAAAACCTCCCCCTTAAATCTGGCAGCAGCATCTCGGCAGAATTTGTTCTTGGTTTTTTTTTTTTTCTTTTAAGTAGTCAAAGCCTACTGTGTTCTGCTTAGTTTCCTCTGAAATGGGTGAGAGACAGAGAGAGACAGAGGAGAGAGGGAGAGAGAGAAAGAAGAGACACAGAAAGAAGAGAAAGAGACAGATAGAGAGGAGAGAAAGAGGGAGAGAGATGAGAAAGAAAGGCAGAGAGAGAGAGACAGAGAGACAGAAGAGAGAGAGAGAGAGAAGAGAGAGAGAGAGAGAGAGAGAGAGAGAGAGAGAGAAGCATAGTTCTTTTCTCTCCCTCCTTTTCAGCTTCTTTGTAAAAACAAAGCCGTTCCTTTGAGACTGGCACTAATCGCTATTTTTTTTGCCTTTCTTCCTCCTTTCTGTCCCCGAGATATAATCCTCTGATTGATTGAGCCACCTTAGGTAGTCGTGTAAGCTCTGGCTGTCAGCGGGCACCTCCCGAAAAGCAGCGATTTTGGGATTAGGAGGCAGTAAATCGACTAGAAGTACCTGGCAGGGGAATTGGGAGCCAAGTCAGTTTTATTGGATCGTTCGGAGACCGATTAGCCTTCCAGAGAATAATAAAACAAATATGAATAACTGCATGGAAATTGGCAGGCGCCTGCTTTGGCACCCTCTCCCCTTAAAGGAGAAGAGCAAAATTTTTTTTCCCCTTTTTTGCTCTGTAAGGGTTGTGTGTGATGAACATTCAAAGGGTGTTGTTGGCAGGATCACTTCCCTCTGTGTAGTTTTAAAAACCTCTGTGGAGACACAGAGAGAGAGGGAGGGAGGGAAAGAGAGAGAGAGACCGAGACCGAGACCGAGACCGAGACTGAGACCCTACGGCAGTATTTGCAGTCTTGTAAGGCAGTTTAGTGACCGTTTGAAAGTCACACAACGGCGCTGAAAAAGAGACTCGGGACTGATGTTTTTCCCACACCCACAGCCACGGCAGCCTCTCCGTGGTCACATGATCGAAATTCAGACGCTTGGCAACTGGCATGTACTTACGACTGTTGCAGTCTCCAGGGGCCACCACGATCCCCTTTTGTGACCTTCCGACAAGCCAAATCTGTGGGGAAGCCAGAGTTACTAAAACGGGCCGTGTTGTGCTAACTTCGATTCCCTTGACGACTGGGGCAAGAATGGTCGCAACATGGAGCGACGCTCACTTAATAAACCGTCTCGCTTAAGGACAGGAATGTGGGGCTCGTAAGTCGAGGATCGCCCGTGATATAAAACCTCTGTTGGTAGTTCTGTTTATTTCCACTCGTTGGCCACTGGGATTTGTAGGTAGGATGCCAGTTTCAAAATAACTCTCTGTCTTCATACTTAACAAGCATTTTTATGCTTGAAGATGATTCTTCTTTTCGCTGATGTACAAATGCTCATTTCTTTGAATTTCATCCCTCCCTTTGTGCCCCAGGGATGAATGGATTATTTGTTACTAGCTCGATAACCCGTGTTTTACTATGAAATTATGTGATCGGGCTTAGTTTTTGGGCTAAGAAGGGGGGGGGGATTGTGCCTCTGCCTACCAGCATCCATTGGTATTCATCTGGCTAGCGTCCTGTCAATGTGTGAGAGAGTTGAGGGCTGTTTGGAAAGTGAAACAGTATTTGCTGTGTGAGCAAGGAGGAGACAGCAAGGAGCCTGGGCGTGGCTTAGCTCAACTGTTCTGTACTAAAGAGGGTTGCTGCTGTGAAGCTGAAACTCCTCTCCTCTGCTTGGGTTTTGCATTTGGAAGAGATTTCTTTTCAGGTGGGGAGGGAGTAGAACTCCTTAGCATCAGAGCGTGTTGATAATAATAATATTGGAAATACTAATGCTCTGATGGTCATTTGAAAAATCCTTTCTAGGTGAGCCCTAGAAGTCAAGAGGAACGTAAGTGCCAAATTTCAAGTTTGTAGGATTTACAGTTCTGGAGATTTTGTGATGATGCCTGAGGGGTATTTCGCTTTTAGATGGATGGGTAGGGGCAGGCAGGCAGGCAGGTAGGTAGGTAGGTAGGTAGGTAGGTAGATAGATAGTTAGAGTAGATGGATAAGTAGATATGTAGCCAATAAATTAGGTAGGTAGATAGATAGACAGACAGACAGACAGACAGACAGACAGATAGATAGATAGATAGATGAGATAGAAGTTAGAGTAGATGGATAAGCAGACACAATAAATAGATAGATAGAGATAGATAGATAGATAGATAGAGATAGATAGAAGTTAGAGTAGATGGATAAGTAGATAATGTAATAAATTAGATAGATAGATAGATAGATAGATAGATAGATAGATAGATAGATAGATAGATAGAAGTTAGAGTAGATGGATAAGTAGATACGCAGCCAATAAATTAGGTAGGTAGGTAGATAGAGACAGAGACAGAGACATAGAGAGATAGACATAGATAGAGAGATAGATCGATAGATTGATAGAGATAAAGATAGAGAGAGAGAGAGAGAGAGATATGTACCTATTGCAGGCCATGGATGCTGTGTGCTGGAGGGCTAAACCACGGGAGGACGATCCCTTCCGGGTTTTTTCTTGATCTCCATCCCTCCTGACCCTTCCCCAAATGTTCCCTGAAGGAGCGTTGCATACAACACAAACCTACTAAACACCTCTGGAACTTGGGGCCAATTCATCCCTCCTTGACGGTTGATTGGAATCGGGGAAGGTGCTCTACAACGGCTGCTGTTTTTTTTCCCATTTATCTATTCTTTGTGCCCTTTTGCAACTTGGAGAAAGGAGGGCTCAAGATGGCAAGGAAGCAATTCTGTCTGAGAAAGCGTGATTGTAGAATAATAAAACAGAATAGAATCCATCTGGAAGGGGACCCTGGAGGTCTTCTAGTCCAGCCCCCTGCTCAGAAAGGAGCACCTATAAGTGACTGTCTATAGTCTTAAAAATCTGCAGTGATGGAGCGCTGGTGATTTAAGAATAAAACTTAAATATATCATAAGAATGCAATGTAACAACACAGAATAATAATGTATTATAATGCAAAACAAAATACTGCAATGTAAGCCTGCAATATAACGCAATATAAGAATGCAGCATAATGGATTCTGAGTGAGGAAAAGGAGTGTATTATATGTTACGCGTGCTATATGTGCTCCGGTACTGTGCATGTCCCTCTAGTATGAGCTGGGAGAGATCAGGATTGTATACCATACGCCTGTTTAATAGCCTTAATCTCTTAAGCACCTCCTGCTAACCCATTGACTATATTTCAAAGCTGGGGAGAATTCATCTCATTAACCAAGGGGGGGGAGGGACTTCCTGTGCCGTCCCCCCTTCCTTTGGGAGATTTGGGCAATGAGAAATGGCTGCCATCTGGGAGATAGTAAATCTGATTTTTATTTTGATGCATTGCTTTGGTGTTCTGGTGTTTGCCTGTCTGGAACATTAGTCTGTAATTATGAAGCCTGAGAGGAGGACTTTCCTCTTAATCTATCATTTTGCAGGCACTGTGATGATCTCTGCTTTTTTTAAAATTATTATTTTTTTATGTTTAATGCTGGTGGAATACGGAAAGAATTGTACGAAAGAAGAGATGGGGGGTGGCTGGATGATGAAGTGAAGTCAGGCTACCTTGTCCCAAGCCAAGTCTGCTGGTTTCCTTAACTCCCCCTCCTGAACAACCAGCTACTTTTTTGAGGCATTTGAAAACAGAACTGTGATTTTGTGATGCGGTTGACATTTCCCATGCAGTTGCATTAGCCCAGAGTAACGCTTCTCAGCCTTGGCAGCTTTAAGATGGGTGGACTTCAACTCCCAGAATTCCCCAGCCAGCAGTCTTTTGACTAATCAAAAGTGGAAAATCATACTGGTGAGAAGGAAATCATCCAGGCAATTTATATGACTACCTGTAGACTTGAACTCAGCTCTCTGATTTCTGGCCCACTTACCTGCATTACTTTTTTCTTTTTGGTAAAAAGTTTTTATTTTATATTTACAATAAATCCATCTTTCATTTAAACAGTGTGTCAACTGGGTACATAAGTCTTGTGCTAATGATTATAATTAGTACTTTGCTGACCAATATAACAACGATCACATTTTTTTCTTTATAGCCATTATCTCTTACACCTATTACCTTTATAGCAATCTGAACTTATTTCTCTCTATATTCATTACCTCCATTACCATGTCACCATAGTTCATATCCCTTCTTCAACCCTGGAGCATTTTGTCTCGAGACTTTTACTACATACATTGTACGGGTGAGCTACCTTGGGCTGAATAGCAAAAGCAAAAATTCAGAATAACCCAGGGTTCCTTCCTTTCCGTTGGAACTCTAACTGTAAAGCATGTTACTCGATAGCAGAAGCTTCTGGCTGGTTTGGTGGCGGCGGCTCCAGGAACAAGCAGGGATGTGTGTGTGTGTGTGTGTGTGTGTGTGTTTGTTTGTTTCTGTGCTGTTTGCGCTCTTTGAGTAATTTTTTCCTATTGCCTCACAGCCAGCACTCCGAAAAGAAGTTCAAAGATTGTGCATTGGGCCAGGAAGGATGTGTTTTGTTTTAAGTGCCAACTCTTGTATGAACCCATCATTTTTTTCCCTTCATGCAGTCAAGGAAACCTGGTGTGTGAGGAAGCCTGTGGCTGGGTTGTTTTTGCAACCTTGGTCTGTTTCTGCCTTGATTCCTGCATTCTAGGGTAGAAAGAGAGGATCTAATCTCTCGTTTCACACACGGATAAGCAGCCTTAATCTGCTGGGTTGCAAGGATGCTGTAGTTGAGAGTCTGCCTGTTGCTTGTCATTAACTGAAATCCACACATTCAGAATTAACACAGGAATGAATGTTTGATCTTGGCCTGTGGTAGGAAGGATTTATGGACTAAGGGCCAGTACGAAAATAAGAAGTCCGTCAAGGAATTTCTGACCCAGCCACCTTGGGAGACACAATCAACGGTACATAATTTGTTTACATTTCTTTCATTCATTTGAAGGAGCCTTGCATTACCATTCCAAGTAGGTGGGATGAGTTTTGTTTGTTTAAGAATTCAATCTTAAATAGCAACCCTGCTCCTAACATCTTGACCCCTTGGAAGTAAACCTTGATCAAGTGATTGAAGCTTTGTAAGCATGGCTAGTATTTTGCCTGTAGAGGCAGGATCTGGCTCACATCCCGTTTGACTGTTGCCTGTACAAGAGGGTGAGAGACAGGTACCTTGGTCTATATACCAAACGAATGACCCATTGGGATCCCCATATCAAAACAACTTACCTTGTGTGTGGCCAGAATCTGAAAATAACATTTAACACAGCACGGTACTTAAGCAAAATGGTTTGGTTGAGATCTGCGTATGTGGGACTGATTGAGGGTAGATGGCAGGGGTGATGCCAAAATATAATTTTATTTTATCTATCTCTCGAATTATCGTATTTTATTCCAATTTCATTTTAGATTGTTATTTTATTCCAACTTCATTTTAAATTGTATTTTATTCCAACTTTCATTTTAAATTGTATTTTATCCAATTCCATTTTAAATTGCTCTTTATAAAATTTTAGTAATAATTTGTTTCCGGAACTCTGCACTTTGATATGGCCCAAGGGCTAATCAGGAAGGAAGGAAGGAAGGAAGGAAGGAAGGATGGATATGTAGAGGAGGGGTATCTAACCTTGGCAATATGGCCCAAGGGGAAAGAAGGAAAGAAAGTAAAAAGAAAAGGAAGGAAGGAAGGAAGAAAGAAAAGAAAAGAAAGAAAGAAAAAGAAAGAAAGAATGAATCTGTAGAGCAGGGGTATCTAATCTTGGCAATATGGTCCAAGGGGAAAGGAAAGAAAGAAAGAAAAGAAAGAAAGAAAGAAAGAAAGAAAAAGAAAGAATGAATGAATCTGTAGAGCAGGGGTATCTAATCTTGGCAATATGGTCCAAGGGAAGGAAGGAAGGAAGGAAGGGAAGGAAGGAAGGGAAGGAAGGAAAGGAAAGGAAAGGAAAGGAAAGGAAAGGAAAGGAAAGGAAAGGAAAGGAAAGGATCAATCTGTAGAGCAGGGGTATCTAATCTTGGCAACACTGTGAACCTCAACGCCCAGAATTCCCCAACTAGCTATGGAATTCTGGGCATTGAAGTCCACAAGCCTTAAAGTTGCCAAGGCCGGCCACCTTTGCTATGGGGAACGTGAGCGATCAAAAGCTCTTCAGGCTGGGATTCTTCCCAAGCACTTGTGGGACACACAAGGATTTGTCTCCGTTTACACGTTGACCTTCCTCCCCTGGCCGGGTGTGAACAGAATCTCTTTGTCCCATTAAGATAATAAGTGTAGTTCACTCGGGCAGCACGACTGTTCACTCAGAGTCTAATAATGCAGCCTTTGTGAACAGGGATGCAAAGTGTTACAAAGGGATCGTGGTCACTGCAGAATAAGCCCTCTGTTTCAGATCTCCTGGGTTGTTTGCTTTTTAATCATGGCCGTGATAGCCAGATTCCAGGATTTGAGGGGCTGCCACAGAGAAGGGGCGGTGGTTTAACCTATTTCCCAAAGCACCCGAAGGCATCGACGGATGGAAACTAATCCAGGAGGGACGCAGCCTGGAATTGAAGGAGAAACTTCCTTAACAGCGAGGACAATTAACCAGTGGAAGAAGTTCCATTCAGAGGTGGTGGACGCTCCCAACGCTGGAAGTTTTTAAGAAGAGACTGGACAGCCAACTTGTCTGAAGCGATAGCTTGAGCAAGGGGCTGGACTAGAAGGTCTCCCAAGGTCCCTTCCAGCTCTATTCGGATGGATTGCTTTCAAAACCACTGGATTGGAATGGAGTTAGAGACCCGTCGGGCAAGAAGGATTGAGGACATGTCCCGGGCATAATTGGATAGTCAACGTCAAATTGAAAATGGAAATGTTAGTATTTAGTTTCTTGCTCGTGCTGGGTTTTTTTTTTAGGTGAGCTTGGACGTGTGCTCTTATAGGTTTAATACTTACTTTCCCAGACAGAGGTCTTTTTGGTGGTGGTGGTGGGGTGTTTCCTGCTCTGAAGGGGGGTGCAGGAACCTCTTTCATTTTAAGAGCTGTCAACGCTTTCCTCTGCTTCAGATTGCAACCCGGTCCCCGGTTGATCATCCTTGCAACAACAGCAGCCCTTTATAGATCACTGGGAGCTAAGCCTTCCAAACAAGATTTCTATCCCCGCAGGAGCCTGGCTCTGCATTGTTATGAAGCCGTGGGAATGATTAATATTTGCTGGTTTTCCTTGTAGACGTCGTTAGTTTTTGTAGTGAGAGCTTTGGGGGGGAAAACCTGGGGGTGGGTGTGTGTGGAAGCAGGAGGAGAAGCATTCTCCATTTTAATTTTGCTATAATTTTGCTAATTTGTTCCTCCTCCTTCGCGGGAGACGTCACTGGGATATACGGCTTGAGGAAAGGGAAGAGAGTTGGGGCAATGCCTTCAGCTTTGCGAGGCATTATTATTATTTTTGGTCTCATTTTCTTGGAGCAAAGTTTGCAAGCCGACTCTTTTTTCGCTTCCTGGAAGCTTGCTTCAAACACCAGGGGGAAATATATGGAAATAAGGGGAGGTCATTGGGCCTAAAGAAAAGGCGTCGCATCTCATGTTATTGTTCTGATCCAAGCTCTTTTCCAACAAATCAAACACAATCCCAACAGGAACACAAACCTTGTAATGCTTTTACAAAAGAATTAGCTGTGATAAGCACAAGCCTTGCCAAACTATGCGAGGCTTGCCAAAAGTTAGCAGACAAGAAATAATTTGCAATACAACCATCTTCAGATACAAACTCGGGATACTGGAATGTCCATGAGGCTGGGTTTCAAAACGTCTTTGCCTTCTGCAAAGTACGTTCCTTTCACAGCTGGCTTTTATCTTCTTGAAAGAGGGGCCATTACCTTGCAGCCTTACTCCTGAGTCGCCCGTGCTGTTGCGGCTGCTCTTTCCTGCGAGCAATCCTGCGCACGCACACACTTAGCACCTCGGGAACCTCCTCATCGCTGCTGCCAGCCCCCACAATCTCTGAAGGCAGCAGTCCATTCCCTGATGGTCCTGGCTCCTCATCTGAGTCCTCGCTCTCCTCAGCCATCCGCACCTGCTGCCGGCTAATCACAACAGTTATTCAGAAGTCCACAAATTACAAAATAAGTTTTTATAAAGAGACAGAAGGGCGGATTAGGCTAGCTGGTCCTCTGAGGACGAGCAGTTGCTCTCTCCAGGTTCTTGGCCAAATCTTCCCCATCGCTTGCGCTGACCATGTTCAATCTTGCCATTTCACTCGGGGTCTTCGCATTGGGTGACCCAAAGCGAAGGACGTTATTACGTTGGATTTTCCAAGTGCCCCAGGTGGGTCTCAGACCATCTTCAGGTGGGACAAAGAAGGACTTCGTAGAAGTTCAAAATAATTCATCCTCATTAGTCAAGATGGTGTGTTAGGATAGTGGAGTGAAGACTACTACTGTATGTGGGATGATTCTGCTGAAAAAAAGGGTTCTTTTTCAAAGTAAGATTTTTTACCTTCAAGGTAAGATTTTGGGGTTCCACCTCTGTAGTTGCATCTTCTCTTCTCTTCTCTATCCTACTCTACTCTATTCTATTCTACTCCATTCCAATCTCTTCTATTCCCATTCCTTCTTCTCTTCCTTTCTCTTCTCTTCCTTTCTATTCTCTCTCTACCCTATTCTACTTTCCTATCTCTATCTCTATCCCTATCCCTTCCTCTCCCCTCCCCTCCCCTCTATCTCCTCTTTCCTGTCTCCTCTCTTCCTCTCTCCTGTCTCCTCTCCTCTCTCCTTCTCTCTCCTCTCTCCTCTCTCCTCTTACCCTACCCAACCCTACCCTACCCTACCCTACTCCACTCCCCCTCCTCTCTCTCTCTTTTCCTCTTGTTTCCTTATTTACCATGCGTTTAAAAATGTCACCCTTGTTCAGAATAGTGAACCATTAGTGGCTGATTACTAATTTGCTGCCAAACAATTATCCAAATTGGGCCTGAAATGTTGAGAAGCTCAATCGGGGTCATTACTAAGTTTAAATACATGTATGGATTTTTTATTTATTTTTTCATTCCAACGGAGCATCATGTTTTAATGTGCTTATTGCAAAAGAGCCAATAAAGAACAAACATCCCTTTGTGTGGCCTGGCCAGCTGGGATGCTGAAGACAGAAACAGCTTATGCTGGGATAGATAGGGCCATTCTAAACATCCCGGAGAAACAAGGGATTACTTATTGTCATTCTAGGGAGCTCCCTGGTTAAAGTTTTCCTCCTCAGTCTGAATTTGGCTAAACACTGCTTGTTAGTAAGCCACAAGCCCTACTTTAGCCCTAGCTAATTGCAACCAGAATGGAGGCCTTTGAACTCTGGTGCTGGAGGAGGGAGGAGACTCCTGCGAGTCCCTTGGACTGCAAGGCCATCCAACCGGTCAGTCCTAGAGGGGATCAACTCTGGCTGCTCTTTAGAAGGCTGAAGATCCTGAAGATGAAGCTCAAAGACTTTGGCCACCTCGTGAGAAGGAAGGACTCCCTGGAGAAGAGCCAAATGCTGGGAACGATGGAGGGCAAAAGAAGAAGAAGGGGACGGCAGAGAAGGAGAGGGCTGGAGGGAGTCACCAAAGCAGTCGGCGTGAGCTTAAATGGACTCCAGAAGATGGTAGAGGACAGGAAGGCCTGGAGGAACGTTGTCCATGGGGTCGCGATGGGTCGGACACAACTTCGCGACTGACAACAACAGCAATTGCAGCAAGCTAGAGTTGCACCAGAATTCATTGGCATTTGAATGCCATGGGTTCTTTTGTCAAGAGTTCAACAACAACCAGGGGGAACCAGTGTTTCTGAAAGTTAATTCCAGAAACACTGAATTGCGGGTTAGAATTACCCAGGCCTGTGCTTTATAATTTTAACGCTTGATTTTAAGAACAATTGATCGGTAGAATGGCTTGCCTCCAAACATTGTCGGCGCTCCATTCCTGGAGGTTTTTAAGAAGAGACTTAACACCACCAGAAGGCAAGCAGGGATGGAAACTAACCAAGGAGAGAAGGAACCTAGAACTGAGGTGGAATTTCCTAACGGGCAGAACGATTAACCAGTGGAATGGTTGCCTCCTGAAGTTGTGGATACTCCATCACTGGAGGCTTTCAAGAAGAGACTGGACAGCCAGAAGTCCTAATGTCCTCTCTGGGCATTTGCATTATGAGCAAGCCATGATGGCCGGAAATCAGGGCTCGCTCCAAGCCAGAGAGTCCCTATCCTAGGAATTATGGTTTGCTCCATTCTGACGTTACTGCAAGCACCACTGAAGAGCGTTTGCTATATAGCATTAAGATACGATTTAGTGTGAAAAGCGCCGTGTATAATATTCTGGGCCCTGTTGCCTTTAAGTCACCTTTTGCATCCCCTGGCAAATCACATTACACTAGCAGTCTTTGTTTCTTCTAGGTGACAAAATAAGAAGTGGCTTGGGAAGCTGGCTGGCTTAGCAAACATTTCTGGGTATCGGTAACTTAACGTGCCAGGTTGGAAAAGAACGCTTGCGCGCTTCCCTCAAGTCCACATTGCAAACAGAGGCAGACAACTGGCAGATGTTCGTACTGCGGTGGCTGGTCTTTTGGGGTGAAAACCTCCGGGGATCTGCAGAGATGCCAAAAGTCATGGTGAAGGTGGCTGAGGTTTGCAGGGAGCAGTTGGCTACAAAGAGGAGGGTGAGTCTTACAAGGGATGAGATGTTGTCTGTGTGTGTGTGCTCAAGCTAGGAGAGTGTTTGGGAAAGATTTGGGGGAGAAGAAATCCCGAGGCTCATGGAATGGTTTGCGCTTCCCAGCAGCTCACAAAACCAGTAAACCAAGCCGGGTAGTGCTCCGCACAAACTTTTCCCATTGTAGGGAGGTTTTCTCTAAGCACAGGATTTGAGCTGGCGGCACAGAAAGATTCTTATTTCACCCATCGGTTTTTCAGCACGGTTGATTTGGAAATTGCTGGCTGGCTGATTGATGGATTGATTGAGTGTGTGGCATTTGATACACGGGCTTGCAACCTATAGTACCATTTCACCTAAGTTAAAAACACAGTAAGACATGAAATGTTTTTTTTTTAAAAAGTTCGATATTTGAATGCCTATATGTTGACCAACCCAATCTGAAATCTGCTTGTTTAAAATTGGTTCACGCGTCCGTTTGCCTGAGGGGTCGGTGAAGACAGGTTGCAGCGTGTTTGTGTGTAATGTGGGCCTTTCTGCCCCAGGGACATGATGGATGACGGGCTTCCAGGAATTCGGTTCTCCTTGCCAAACCGGCTCCGTAGCCTCCTATAGCAGTGTGGGCAAAACTTGGCTAACTAACTACCTGTGGGAACTTAACCAACCCCAAAGTGGCTCCTTGGAGAATTTGGACCACCGGTTTGCCGTTTTCGGAAGTGTTATCCTTTTACTGATGTTGTCCAGCTGGCATAACAATTTGTTTTCTTTCTTAATGGATGTTTCTTCTAGGCATTCTCCTTTTCTTTCCTCCTCCTTAGAATATTTGTTTCTGCTTCTCTTCCCTCCTCTGCTCTGTTTTCCTCTATGGATATTGCAGCCTGGTTTATGGTCCCCCAGATATGCGGGCTCCCAACTCCCACGAACCTCTAGCCAGCATGGTCTTCTCTGAGGATTCTGGGAGTCGAAGTTCGCACATCTGGAGAGTGTCAGGAGAACGGCCTTTTCCTGATTGCTGTTCTGACCAAGGCTTCTGAGACCGTCATTACGGACACGCTTATTTTAAAAACAAAGTCTTGTTTTATTGTAGCGCTGGGAATTATTTTCATTCCCAGCCGGTAATGAATTCTCAAACAGCCCTCGAGATAAGCACCCGCCTTTCTTTTCTGTGAAGTGCTGCAATAACAGAACTGTCCAATGAACTAGGAAAAGAAACAACTGAAGTACAAAGAGCTTCAAGAATGAATCTGAACCAAACGAACGACTTTGCTTCCTGCAAAGGTTTCATCATCTTTGCCTGTCCTTTATACCTTATGGGAGGGGCAAACACCTCCCAGCCTTACTCCAGAGTTGCCCCTTTTGTTTAGCTGCTCTCGCCTTCTAGCAGCTCTGCACACATGCACACTGGGAAGAGGCTCCCCCTGTTCCTCTGCCTCACCGCTGCCAGACTCCGAAGGCAGCACCCCACTCCCAGATGGTCCTGGCCCCATCTGTGCATTGGGCTCAGGGCCCTCGTCTGAGTCCTCTCCAGACTCCTGGACTGGTCCCCGTTCTTCCCCACTGTCGGATTCTGCTGCCGTCTGCACAACAGTGCTGGCGAACCACAACAATTGCGGTACAGTTCTGGTGCTGCAACTGCCACGAACTCCAGTCTGATCGGACACCATGGGAATCGTGGTTCTTTGTGAGGCTTTCCTGTTCAGGAGGTCCTTCATCAACAAGCCAACTTAGGTCGTTCTTTCTTCCCTGACTATACGAACTGTTACTCCATTCAAATGTGGCTGTTTTTCAGTCACTGTTTGCCATTATCGGCTAGTTTGCAGATCCAAGTTGGATAAATTTTGTGTGTGTGTGTGTGTGTGTGTGTGTTTTTTTTAATTTTATTTTGTGCTTCTTGTTTTTTTTAATTACAAAAAAAAAGTCACAACATGACCTAGTTTGACAGAGCGCTGTCTTTATTTTCCGTGCATAACCTGGGCTTCGTTAATGGGCTTTTGCAAAAAAAAAATAATTTCGTTCAAGGGAGTTGAGATGGCACACGTGAGGATTTTTTTTTTTGCTCCAGGAAAACCTGTGCCTTAAAATGTGTGTCAGATGGCCCAGAAAGAGGCCTGAATTCCTGAGATTATTCTCTGGGCTTGGTTGTTTTCTTGTAGACGTTGCATTACCCAAATAGGTAACTTCATCAGTGCTAGGAAGGAGTGGGGTTTGAGGAGGAAGAGGACTGTGGGGCCCTTGATGCTCTCTGAGCTTGGTGGTTTTCTTGTAGACATTTCATTGCCCAACGAGGTAACCTCTTCAGTATTAGGTATGTTCATGGGTATCTAATCTGCTATATTTAATTTTCCTTCATCAGCTGGCACTGATAATGTTGCCTAGCTGGGTAATGAAGCATCTTGAAAGCAAACAGCTAAGCTCAAAGACACCAAGGATCCCACAAGCTGCCTCCTCTTCTTCCTCCTGCCCCCCTCCCCCCTCCTCCTGGCAAACCCCACACCCTTCCAGCACTGATGATGTTACCAAATAGGGTCATGAAACACCTGCAGGAAAACAACAAGGCTCAGAGAGCCCCAAGGACCCCCCCTCAATTATTCCTACCGTAGTATACATGGATACAATCGGCTGTATACTGTAGTACGTCAAATCATTCTTCCGTGTCCCAACGGAAATTGGATCATTCTTATTTCCCCCTTCCTTCCCCCAGAAGGGATCCCTTGGCCTCTTCCTGGCATCAGGGTCTCCTTTTCAATCTGCCTTGTGCTGAAGACTTCACGTCTCTTTTTTATTTTGCAGGGTGAACGAACAGCCCCCACCCACCCCCAAAAGAGGCCAGTTTGCAAATCTTGTTAAGAGATTTATCTGTCTGTCTGGCTTGCTCTCCTTCAAAGAGGAGGGATCAGGAGGAAAAGAAGCTCCTGTCTCGTAGTTCCGCCTCGTGCTTAGTTGCCTTGAGTGCTTTTTTTAAAAAAAAAAATTATTTTTTGCTGAATTTCACATTAAACGTACGATCTGACTCCAGGAGTGCATAAACCTCTTAGTAGGCATTAGCGGGAGAAGCAGCACGCAGCTGAATTTCTCTCTAATCTTACAGGTGTGCTTGGCGGAATAACCACCCCGGCTGTCCCTTCTCTCCCTTTCCCCGGTTGGAGATCTGTGCCGCGAAGTGATAAAAACATTTCCCATCCGTCCTTCTCTTTGTTCCTTAAGGTGCATAAGATGGGTTTAGCAATAGCGCAAACACTTAGATTTATATATCGCTTTGCAGCATGTTCCAGGCCTCTCTAAGCGGTTTACGTAGTCAGTGTCAGAATTCCGTCAGTTAACCCAGTTTTATGAGTTGACAGCCTTTTGCCCCATCAATCTGGGCCCTCCTTTTACCGACCTCAGAAGGATGGAAGGCTGAGTCAACCTTGAGCCATTCGGTCAGGATTGAACTGCTGGCAGTGGGCAAACTCAGCCTGCAATACTGCATTCTAACCATTAGGAAGGAAGGAAGGAAGGAAGGAAGGAAGGAAGGAAGGAAGGAAGGAAGGAGTTTGTGGCAGTGGGCAGAGTTAGCCTGCAATACTGCATTCTAACCACAGGAAGGGAGGGAGAAAGGGAGGAATGAGGGAAGGAAGAAAGGATTCATTTTACCCTCTGCGGAAGGATGGAAGGCTGAGTCAACCTTGACCCAGTTGGTCAGGATCGAACTGTTGGCAGTGGGCAGAGTTAGCTTGCAATACTGCATTCTAACCACTAGCAAAGGGAGGGAGGGAGGGAGGGAGGAGGAAGGAAGGAAGGAAGGAAGGAAGGAAGGAAGGAAGGGGAAGGAAGGAAGGAAGGGAAGGAAAGGAAAGGAAAGGAAAGGAAAGGAAAGGAAAGGAAAGGAAAGGGAAGGTGTATGTCTTTGTCTTTCTGGTTTTTTAAATTTGGAAACAACGAACAGGAAGTTATTCCGTTCAAAGTTATTCTGCTCAAAGTATAATAAGGATAATGATCATAATAAGCTCTCGCCTTTTGTCTTGGTGGCAGAGACTTCAAATGGCCATCGCTTGGTGAACAAAGGTCTTTAAAGAACGGTTTTGGAGTTGGGAAAGTGTGTCAGAGGGCAGGATTCTTCCTGATCCCTTCCTGCGGCTTTACAGAGATTAGGCAGGATCAGGCTGGAGATCACGCAGTTGTATTCCAGGGAGGCGGGGCTGGCGCTACGGCTGGCGGTTCAAGTCTAATTCGTTATTTTTGCCAAGTGGGAATTAATTCTTTCAAGACTCGAAATACTTATTAGCTGTAACCCGAAGGAAGGATGCAGAAAATATAAATAGACGGATTTGGAGAGCGATTTGGGATTTACGGGAGGAAGAAACCCCTGGTTACAACGCTAGCCATTGTGGAAGCAATTGTGCCTTGGGACAGCAAGCCCCCTTTTCTTCTTTTCACGTTTTGCTGGAGCTGGCACGACTACAACATTACCAGCGGGCCTTGGGACCTCCTGATCGTGATGTGCTCCGGTCTTGTTTGGGCCCTGCCAGAACTGTAGCGTCAATTTAAGACGCTCGGGAACATTTTGGTCAACGGCAGCGCTTCTGACGTTCAGGATGTTCCCTGCCAGACTTCTTTGCCCTTTTTGAGATCTCCACCGGCCTGTTTTCTTCCAGAACTCCTCGCCCCCTTGCAGCGTCTTCCTTTCAGTTCATTTCCTTCGCACAAAATCCTTGTTCCAGAAGATCAGGACAAAACCTGCGAGTGGGCTTATGCTCCACTCTCCTGCCCCCTCCCAGTCAGATAATCAAATGTGGAATAATTTTTCGTGGGATACTTT